>REGO01000613.1:697638-707659 GCA_010120015.1 Rhombomys opimus
GGGGGAGGGTGGGACCGGGAGGGGAGGAGGGAGGGACTTATGGGGGGATACAAAAGGAATAAAGTGTATTTAATAAAAGTTAAATAAAAAATTAAAAAAAATAAAATAAAAAAAATTGCTTGTTGCTTTTGTCAGCTTGGGTAGGGGACTTGTGTATTTTACTATATGCATAGTTCTGTAAGATTCCTTAGTGTCCTGTGGCTTATGCATTTTCATCCCCTCTCCTCCCTTCCTCTGCCTTCCAGGGGGAATAGTTTCGGTTTTGAGGATATAACTACACAGTTCTTTCCCTCTAATTTTTTTCTTAGATTTTGTCCACCTTTGTTAATATTCTCTCTTTTCTTCCCCCTTCTTCCATAATGTCTTCTCATTGAAGGAGTCAATGTTAAAATTTTTCCACAGAAGGGACTATAGTGTGGAACAGTTTATTATCATCAACTGTGAATTCCAAAATTGAGCATTAACATAATAGCATAATAATATGATACTTTTTAAAAGTAAATAAAATTAATTCAACTTTTATAATTAAGTAGGATCATCACCACATTAAAAAATATCAGATGCCAAAACAATATTGAAAAAAAAAGACACAACACTGTACAGTAGAGTGTGATAAATGGGCCTTTGATGCATAGGGCATGTTGACTACCTTCCCAATGTGCATGAATTTCAGTTTTCATGGTTCAGTTCAACAAAAGGTGTCTACCGACAATATGAATCAAATCTCAATTTCCACACTGCATTAACTGGAAGTGAATGACATTTAAACTCCACTGCTTTTATTTAATCTGATAGTTATCCTATAAATAGCATCAAACTTTTTGATCAGTGGCCAATTAGAATCATTTCTTCGAAAGACTTCTGGTGAATGGTGATGACACAATGTTATTCAGCTCATATCCAGATAACAAATCAGAGATACCTATCTTCTTCAGCCACCCTGACCGACTCATGTAACAGCTTTCAACAATGGATAGCTGAGACCATCCGGAAAGCCCTATTCTCCCAAATGAACTCCCTTTGACTGTTGTTGAATATTAGTATTTATTATTGATTTATCTTTTAGTTAACCAGATGTTATTCCTAAAGCAGCAGTATAACCAAATCACCACACAGAGACTGGGATTTATTTAATTAACCTAGAGGACAATGCTGGGCAATAGTTACTCCATCCTAAACCTCCAAGCCGGCATAGTTTCCTACCATTTAGATTTTCATCCATTATGCTTGCTTTTAGTCATATCTGAGGTCTGGCTCATGTCTCCACGTGGTTCCAAGACCTCTCTTGCCAATCCTGCCTCCTTTTTTTCTCTCACTCTCTTCCTTCTCCTCCCCTCTAGACCAGGATGTCCCACCATATTCTCTTCGTTGTTCAGCACTGGGGCTGGTTGTTCACTTGACAAGATAGGGAACAAATGGTAGCATGTTTAGACAAACTTGAGACAGGTAATGCTTAGACTAAACATCACAATGCAATGTCCAGATTGAAACCAGATAGTTGGGTAGAGAAATCAGCATTTGAATGAACAAGAGTACATTCCACAAGAATATTATACCAACGTTGGACAATCATATTGTTACAGCATATAGAAAGAAATTTTTCTATAAATTTTGTTATTCAATTTCTGTGCATATATAAGAACATTTTTGTTCTTATTTGGTATTTGTATCCTTGTGTTCTTATTTGATATTTGTATCCTTGTGTTTGGGCCCTTTCACTTTTCATCACATCCTCCATTTCTGTCTATTCTATCACAAATGAGTTTCTTCCTTACCTAAAACTATATAGTATCCCTTTGGATACATACACTATATATTTCTTTATTCATGTCTTGCTTGATACTTACATTAAAAGGAAATTAAGCATCAAAATGAAATTACGCAAAGATAGATAAAATGATAATGATGGAAATGAAAGTCATTAAAAATAAACTAGTAAAATTGCAGAAGTTGCTGACTGTAGAAACAGCAAACATTCTTGCTATTGGAGAGACTAAAAATTATGCAAACACAGAGAAATTCAATATGGAATCATATAGTTGATATACAAAAAATCTGAATTAAGATGTGCCAGGGAAATGGATGCCAGCAAATCATTAACTTTAGGAACTCTTGGTTAGTTTTAAGGCATTTGAATTATAACACTTTATGTTGGGTACTATTCAACATTTAGAAAGAGTTAAAATAATTTATCAATGTTTATAGAAAGAATTTACTCCATATTTTACATTGCATGGAAAGGAAGAAGTGATGTTCAACTCACCATGACACACCAGTATTCAGTAGTTCATGTGTTTTAAATTTCTAATTAGGTTAAGGTTCCTTTTTTTTTAAGTTTTACAAACAAAATTAAGAGAAGTTTAAATATTGGTGAATATTGATATGGATCAATTACTTTTTTCCTATTGATTGGTAAGAATATTTTAACATGATTTTTGAGGTCCCTTGCTACCAAGGACTTCAGATCACATACACATATAAATATATAAATATCAATATGCAGTTTAAAATATTTTAATATATTAATATGTTAAAATGTTAATGTATTTTGGTTATAAATGTTTTATAGGTTAAAAGATAAAACTAAAGAATATTTTCAAAAGTTTGAGATCACAATACTAATTTGAGCTTTTATGAGACACCTTTACTAAAGGCAAATATTGTACATAAAAGAACTTTATAAACATAATATGTCTTTCTTAAAGTTATTTTGTCTAAATCTAAGATTTAAAGTAAGTCTTTATATAAAACACTGTTTACATAAAACATTTACTGTGCTTTAAGCATTACCAAATGCCTTAAACATTCACACGTACCAATATTTTTCTTGGAAGAACAATACTAAGGTATTCAGGGTGAGTTAGGACTCAATAAAGTACAAAATGATGCTACATGAAAATTCACCTTCTCTGGGACTCCAGATTTTTCACTTTGATTCATTCAAAAAATACGACAATGCTTTTGAATTACAGATAATTCATTTTTCAACTCAGTCCTCTCTGTTGACTGAAGGCAAATGTAAATCTGAGAAGAAAACCTTGTTTAGTAAACACTGCTAGAAATCCTGCTGAGTCATTCAGTAAGTGTGCTGATCTATGGTTGGTCACAAAGCACTTTCCACTCAAGCTGGCTTCTCAGGAGTCTAGTTTGTCTATCCTTGTCACCTCTCTCAGACTTGTGTTCCCCACTCCTCTGTTTTGTATCATCATCCAGAAGGTTCACTCTGGTAGGCCTCTGTTGTACTTGTTACTTGGGACCCAACACCTAGACTATGTAGGCTATCTTTCCTCTGCTTTTTTTTTTTTTTTTTTTTTTTTTTTTTTTTGCCACATGAATCTGCAGTCAATGTACTCCTCTGATTAAGTAGCACCACAGATACTGATCAATTTTTATTTCTTTCTTTTAAATTTATTTCTAATTTATGTATTCCCTTTATATCACCTACCACCCTCTTCTCCCTATACCCCCTTCATTTCTCCTCAGAAAAGGGGAGACACCTCCACCAACCCACCCCACCCCACCACATCAAGTCTATCATGACAAAGCTCCTCCTCATCCATTAAGGCCAGGAAAGGCAACAGGGCTAGGGCAAGGGGATTAAAAGCAAGAATCAGAGGCTGTATCATAGACAGCACCCACTCAACTTACTAGATAACCCACATGAATACCAAACTGCCCATTGGTTACATATGTGTAGGGGGTCTAGGCCCAGTCCATGCTTGCTCTTTGCTTGGTGTTTCCATCTTTGTAAGCCCCAATAGGTCTAGGTTAGTTGACTCTGTTGGTCTTTTTTCAGCATTCTTGTTCACTGCAGGCCCTTCTATCCTTCCATCCCACCTTCCACAGGACTCCCAAGTTCTGCCTATTTTGCTTGGCTGTGAGTCTTAGCTTCTAATTTGCTCAGCTGCTGGGATAGGGGTGGGGAGCTGTCAGAGAACAGTTAGGTTAGGCTCCTGTCTGTAAAGGTAGCAGAGAACTGCTAATAGTGTTAGGGCTTGGTTCTCTCCAATGAGGTGGATCTCAGGTTGGGCCAGGCAGTGGTTAGTCATCCCTTCAGTCTCTGTTATTGCTGTGCACATTTTGTAGGTAGGGTAAATTTTGGTTCAAAGTTTTGTAGGTGAATTTGTGTTCCTCTTCCACCACTATAGGTTATTCCCTGCTAGAAGATAGCCTCCTTGGCCTGAGTTCCCCACTGATAGAAGGCTCAGCTAGAAATATTTCCATACCATCCTTGTAGCCTACCCTGTCACAGGTCTCCATTATGTCTCAGAGATGCCCCTGCCCAAGATTTCTGTTCCCCTTGCACGCTCTCTGTCCTCCTATCTCCATTCTCCCTACATCGGATCCCCACCCTCATTTCTTTCAACACTCCTTCTCCTATCCTGTTCCCTCTCTTCAACCACTTCCATGGTCTATTCTATTTCCCCCTTTGAGTGAGATTCAAACATCCTCCGTTGGGTCCTCCTTGTTACTTAGCTTCTTTGGGTCTGTGAATTGTAGTATGATTATTCTGTACTATATGGCTAATATCCACTCACAAGTGAGTACACACCATGTTTGTCTTTCTGGATCTGGATTACCTCACTCAGGATGATATTTTCTAGTTCCATCCATTTGTTTGCAAATTTCATGATTTCCTTGTTAATAGCAGAGCAGTATTCCATTGTGTTAATGTACACATTTTCTTTATCTATTCTTTTGTTGAGGGACATTTGGGTTGTTTTCAGGTTTTGGCTATTACGAATATAGCTTCTATGAACATAGTTGAGGAAATTACCTTGTTATATGGTGAATCATCTTTTGGGTATATGCTCAAAAGTGTTAAAGTTGGGTGAAAGGGTTAGGTTAACTTTGTAACCTATATGTCTTCTAAAGCCTATAGTTTTGAGTTTTAGGTCTAGGTTAAGCTAAAGCCTCTTAGTACCTTTCCAGAGAGTGAAGAAATGTGACCCTATCTGTGAGGACAGATATAAAAAAAGGCAAGCAAGCAATGACCTTTACTCAGCAAAAGAAGGACCAGACCCTTGTCTTTGAGATAGCGTTTCTTAGCAACAAACCTAGACTTCTTCTGAGTAGCTTTTGACCTCAAGCCAAAAGTCTGTAGCCCCTAATCTTCAAGGATGAGCTAACCACCCCCACCTTCAATTGCAGCTGCATCCACACTTGGCAGGACTGGCCAAGCTTGAGCACCTAAGACTAACCAATTATCTTACTTTATAGCTTTCTCATCCAATCCTAAATTGCCAAGACTGCAACTTCAAATCTCCTGCAATTTTTCTTTTAAAAACCTAAAGGCCTTTGTCTGCTGGTGCCACTCTTTGCTGACCGGCAGGGGTGACCCCATTGTGCAATGGTTAATAAACCTCTTGCTTTTGCAACAAGTCTTGGTCTGGGGGAGTTTCTGGGAAGGGCGCGTTCTTGAACCCCTGAGCTATGAGACCCCAGGTCTTACACTGGGTATTAAGTTAGAGCTATTCCCAATTTTTTGAAAAGCACTTGACTGATTTCCAAAGTGGTTGTATAAATTTGTACTCCCACCAGCAATGGAGAGGTTTTCCCCTTTCTCCACATTCTCACCAACATGTGTTGTCCCTTGAATTTTTATCTTAGCCATTTTGTCAGGTGTGAGATAGAGTCTCAGAGTCTTTTTGCTTGGAGACAGTGATACTTAACCTATGTTCAGCTGTCATTGTTTTAGTGAGGCATTTCTCTTCTTATCTGTTGGAACTAGGCCAGTAATCCTTCCTGGTAATGTTTCTGGTTACTTGAAGATATCATTTCAGTTCTGGTATTTTTTTTTTTTTTTTTATCAAACCATCTTACAGAGACCTACTTTTTCTTATCAAACTGATGTGAAAAGTGTAGAAAGGTACCTGGGAACCTAACAAAGAAATCTATTTATTTTTAATTTTACAAAAACATGTATACACATACACACAAACAAGATCCTCCAGGAGGTTAAACCTAAAAACTTAAAAAACAAAGTCTGCTTGTGTTCAGCTCCCCTATGTTTTTCATTTTTGCATACCTGTCTACCACTAGAATATCATCAATTTCTTTGACAAAATGAGTGGGCACACTGAGAGCAGGAAAAGTCCTGATTAACAAATGTTTCATGCTGGTCCTTTATAATGCTATTCATCTTTTCTCTCCTACTTCTCACTTCACCTGGCTGAGACTCTTAAAGCATTCTGTAGGGAAGGCTAGACTGCCTCTACCTCAGTCCAATAAGAGGAATGGTTTGTCAAGACAGGAACTACACTGAGCCAAATCTTGCCTAAGCAATTTACTGCCACAAAAGGTCCAATTCCTCACACACACAGTAAGGTTTTGTCAACCAACCAAGAGAAAAATCAATGACTAAATACTTCTGTACCATAAAGGAGACAAATGTGACTAAGCCAAGCGCCTTCTTAGCAAGCCACATGTAAAGGATACCAAGAAGGCTTTTGTATTCCTCTAGAAACACACACAAGGTCCTATAGATTTTCCTAATTGTCAGATATAATGAATGTTACTGTACAAAACTTGCCAAGCATACCTATAACTAATAAATAAGCTACAATTAATTAATTAATTAATCTTAATAAGTGTGAGTGATGTGATGTAGTGATGTGATTGTAAAAAGTCCCCTGTGCCTTGGCATTCATCAACTCTTTTATTATTTATATTCAAAAATGAAATGAAAAAGCATGTTTGTAATCTCTATATTTTACATTCTATGACCAGAATATTACAGCATAATTACCACAACCTGCAAAACTAATAATCCATAAATGTTTCTAAAAGCAAATTTATGACAGGTTTAGATTTTATGACTATCATCTGTCTAAAATAGTTTTTTAAAAATTGTCTTTTTACCTCAAGAAAATTTCACAAATGTTCCAGAAATTTCTTCTCTCATTTCACCAATAAAAAGTACCATTATTATTTTTAATATCTTAGATTTATATATTCATAATTATTATGTTGAACATTGATTGTAGACGTAAATGAAACTGAAAGTATAAAGGCAATTTGTCTTGATGGGGAAAAAATAACTTTTAGAAATAAATTCAAATTATATCAATAACAAAAGAAATATAGTATTTCTGTATTGGTGGAATTTATCAATGAATTAATCACAATATGGAAAATATAATAAATATAAAATACAAACAATTACATCTTAATAAACTACACTAATTTGCAGAGAAATCATTCATACCAACAGAGACATTTCATTTTCAGTTACAAATTTCAAGCACATTTCAATCCATAAATATAAAAAAATACCTTCAAAGTTCTTGTTTTTATTTTGAAAGTACCTAAGCACACATGATGGTTTGCTACCTGGACTGTGAAAATCACTGCAATTTTCCTCTACGGTGCAAAGGACAAAGGCAAATATCTATTCTATGTTTCAGAGCAAAATAGGTTTTCAATATGCTTCAAGATATATTCACTATGCCATAAAAATTAGACACAACAAAATGTATTACAATTTTCTCTTTCCAAAGTCTTGTTTTACATGATAAAACTAAAACACATATATTATCTACACACTATGTATGTGTGTGTATGTGTTTGTGTGTATGTAGCTAATATATAAATATATACATATAGATATATGGGTATTACATTCTATTTGGTTAAAACTACACTGTATACATTACAAAATATAGTACTACTAGAAATATTATTGATTCACAGGAATTTTACATTTCACAGAGTGATAGTCATTGATTTATAATATCAAAGAATTTGGAGAAGAATTGAAAATTGTGCCTTTTCAAAGTCTCGAGAATTCATTAGAGTTTTGAAACTAGTAAACATTTCCCAAATTTCCTGAACTTCCTCTTTAGGAGGGAATTTTTCAGAATGGAGGAGAAGCTACACAGCAGTTAGTTTTCTCAGTATTTTGTCATAATAGCAGAAAACTTACTCCCATGCTAAGAAAACAGTTTAAATTGTTATAGAATAATAATAGGGTTATTATGAGGACCTAAGTTCAAATCCCCAGAGAACATGTAACACTGGGATATGTTCTACATATCTGTAATCCAGCATTTCTAGGACCAAAAAAGAATTAAAGGTAGAAGAATCTTTGGGTGCTTGCATGACAGTTACCCTGGTTACACAGTGGTCAACAAAAAAGAAGCCTTGTCTCAAACAAGGTGAAAGGTGAGAACCAAGACCTGAAGTTATCATCAGGCCTACTCACTCACACACACACACACACACACACACACACACACACACACAATATATGTATACCCATATGCACATAAAAACACTCTGTGTCATAGGCAAATCAATGTGCTCATAAACACACACACATGCACACACCCTGAACATATACTCTGTGAAAAATAAATGGCATAATTAAGAGGGAGTGATTAAACTTTTATCTTTTTAAAAGGATAATTAAATAAAATATAATAAAATTTAAAAAAATAAACTAACACATCAAGTTGGACAAGACAACCAATACAAGGGAAAGATCCCAACAGAATACACAAGAATCATAAAAACACTCAGCTATAAGCAATAGCATATGTGCAAAGGACCTGGTAAGAGACCTGTGAAAGTCTTGTCCTTGCTGCTTCAGTTCTGTGAGTTCATACAAGCTTTTGCTATAATGATTTAGGAGGTCTTTTTAATTTTATGCCCTCCATCGAGTTCAGCTCTGACATTCTTTCTGCCTTCTCTTCTAGGGATCTCCAATAGCCTTAAGTTGAGAAGTTTGATAAAGACTTCCCGTTTAGGGCTGAGTGTTCCAAGGTCACTCACTCTGCCTAATGTCTCCTTGTGTGACTCTTTATTTGTTTTTATCTGTTACAGGAGGAATTTTTCGTAATGATGGATGAGCAAGGCACTGCTCTATGATCTATGAGTATAGGAGAATGTCATTAAGAGGCATTTTATCGCTACGTTTGTATGTCTGTTTGTGTTGTTTTATTTCTTAAGCAGTAGTATGTGGTTAATCCTAGATTCCTGAACTATCTAATATCTGGCTCTCAGTCACCAAAGCAGTGTTATAGGTTCCTACATGTGCAGTAGGATGTAAGTCAAATAAAAGATTATTGTGTTTCTCCAGTAAGCACTAGGCCACAATTGCCCGTTGCCTTGCAGGCAGGGCATCGTTGAAGATCAATGGGTTTTTGGCTGAGTTGTTGTTTATGATTCTTTTTTGGGAGGATCCAGAGTACCTTACTCTACCAAAAATGCTAACACATAGAGATGAATGCTTCATACAAGCACCAGCTTGACCTTGCTGTGTCATGTATGGGGGCTTGCCATCAGATAGAAAAGAACAATCTATATATAGTCTTGGCAACAGGCTGGGTTGTTAGACAATGCTCATGGAATCCATTTGGCCAATGATTTATGTAACCCATTCCAGGTAGTGGAAACTTTATTTGGTGACAAGACATAACAAGTTGAGACTCTGTCTCACTATTATTAGGCGCTTTCATTTGGATTGCCTTTATGTATGTGCATATTTTAGGAAGGTTCTAGTGTATTAGGTTTCCACACTAACCCTCAAGTGACATTTAATTTTATCTGTCTTTCCCTATTTCAATTTCTTGCCTCCCCATTTTTCTCCCCCTCCCACTTGAACTTCCTGTTCTAGCCCCACATATCTATATCCATCTATTCTGTTTCCTTTTCTTAATGAGAAATATGGGTCATTCCGTAGTTTCTTCCTCAATACCTAACCTTTGTGGTTCTGGGGATTTTAGCTTACTTATCAGTGACCTAACAGCTAATATCCACATATCCACATATAACATGCCATGTTTGTCTTTCAGTATCTGGAATACTTTACTCAGTTATTTATTCACCAGAGAATTTCATTTTTTTAATTCTTTATTAACTTCACTTTATTCACTTTGTATCCCCCCTGTGGTTCACTCCTTCCTCCCACCCCAATCCCTCCCTTCCTCCACCCTCTGCATGCATGCCCCTCCCCAAGTCCATTGATAGGGGAGGTCTTCTTTTCCTTCATTCTGATCCTAGTCAATTAGGTCTCATCAGG
>REGO01000613.1:719757-765038 GCA_010120015.1 Rhombomys opimus
AATTGGTTTCCCAAAGTGAGGGGAACAAGGACTATTTCTAACAGGAACTCAATGACTGTCTCTTTGGCCTCCCCACCCCCCAAGGGAGGAGCAGTTCTGTTAGGCCACAGAGGAGGGCTTTGCAGCCAGTCCTGAAGATACCTGATAAAACAGGTGAATGGGGAGGAGGTCCCCCCCTATCAGTGGACTTGGAAAGGGGCACGGTGGAGATGAGGAGGGAGAGAGGGACTGGGTGGGAATGAGGGAGTGGGACATGGCTTGGACACAGAGTTAATAAAATGTAGCTGATAAGAAAATATAAAATTCAAAAAAAAAAGAAAAATACAAATAGATCCATACTTATCACCCTGTACAAAAATAAAGTTCAAGTGGATCAAAGACTTCAATATAAAACCAGACACATTAAACCTGTTAGAAAACAGTGGGGAAGAGCCTTGAACTCATTGGCACAGGAGACACTTTCCTGAACAGAACACCAACATCATAGGCTCTTAGAACAACAATCAATAAATGAGACATGATGGAGCTGAAAAGCTTCTAAAGCAAAGGACACTGAAGAGAGAAACAGTTGCCTACTGACTGGGAAAAGATCTTCTCCAACCCTCTATCTGACAGAGGACTAATATCCAGAATATATAAAGAACTTAAGAAGTTAAACAGCAACAAATCAAGTAATCCAATTTAAAAAATGGAGCACAGAGCAAAGCAGAGAATTCTCAATAGAGGAATATAGAATGACAAAGAAATGCTTAAAGCAATGCTCAACATCCTTAGTCATCAGGGAAATGCAAATCAAAACTACCGTGAGATTTCACTTTACAGCCATCAGAATGGCTAAGATCAAAAACTCAAGTGACAACACATGCTGGAGAGGATGTGGAGAAAGGGGAACTCTCCTCCACTGCTGGTGGGAATATAAACTTGTACAAACACTTTTGAAATCAATCTGGCTCTTTCACAGACAACTAGGAATAGTGATACCTCAACATCTTCCTGACTGCGGTATCTCAGAAGCAGAAAGACCTATAGCGTGTATACTCACTCATAAGTGAATATTAGATAGATAATATAGGATAAACATTCTAAAATCTGTACACTTATAGACACTAATCAAGAAGGAGGACTCTGGCTAAGATTCTCAATTGCCATTCAGAAAGCAAAGAGAGTGGACATCAGAAGAGGGAGAAAACAGGGAACAGGACAAGAGCCTATCATGGAGGGTTTCTGAAAGTCTCTAACCTGCAGAATATCAAAGCAGATGCTGAGACTTATAGCCAAAATTTGGGCAGAGTGCAGGGAATCTTATAAAAGAAGGGGGAGACAGTAAGACCTGGAGAGGACAGGAGATCCACAATGAGAGCAACAGAACCAAAAAAATCTGGGCACAGGGGTCTTTTCTGAGACTGATACTCAAACCAAGGACCATTCAGGGAGATAACCTAGAGCCCCTGCACAGATGTAGCCCATAGCAGTTCAGTGTGCAAGTGGGTTCCATAGTAATGGTAACAGGGACTGTCTCTGACATGAACTGATTGGCCTGCTCTTTGATCACCTCTCCCTGAGGGGGTAGCAGCCTTACCAGGCCACAGAGGAAGACAATGCAACCATTCCTGATGAAACCTGATAGACTAGGATCAGAAAGAAGGAGAGGAGGACCTCCCTTATCAGTGGACTTGGGGAGGAGCATGGATGGAGAAGGGGGATAGAGGGTGGATTGGAGGGGAGGAGGAAGGGAGATTCAGGGGGGATACAACATGAATAAACTGTAATTAATAAAAAATACAAAAGTATTGTAATGTCTTCTTGGTAAAGTTTTGTTTGGTGATTATATAGGGTTCCTCCCTGTCTCTTCTGATTAGTTATGAAGTCTGTTTTCACTGATATTGAATGCCTATTTCAGCTTTCTTTTTAGGTACACTTGTTTGGAATGTATTTAACCACCCCTTCTCCCCAAGGTCATGTTTATCTTGATGATAAGGTGTGTTCCTTAAGGACGATGCAGAAGGATGGGTCTTATTTTTGCATCCACTCTTTTATGTATGCCTTTTTACTGGGGAGTTTAGACCATTGACTTGAAAAGATATTAAAGGCTAGTGTTTGTTGATTCTTTTTACTTTTTTCTTGTTGTTGCTGTTGGAGGTAGTGGTGGTTGTGTGTGTTTGTGTATGTGTGTATGTGTACGACTTCTGATTTCTTCTCTTTCTTTCTTGATATATTTAACTTCTTCATGTTAGAATTTTCCTAATACCATTCTCTGGATTTTAGATTTGTAGATATATAATGTTTAAACTCGTTTTTTATCATGAAAAATCTTATTTTCTCTATCTATTCTGATGGAAAGATTTTCTGGGTATGGTAGTGTTAGCTGGAGCCTTTGGTCTCTTAGAGTCATGAAAACATCTTGCCAGACTCTTGTGCTATTTAGTCTCCATTGAGAAGCCAGATGTCATTCTAATAGGTCTGCCTTCATATGGTACTTGGTTTTGTACCCTTGCAGCTTTTAATAGTCTTTCTTTGTTATTAATTTTTAGTGTCTCGATTTTGATAAAGGAACATTTTTCTGGTCCAGTCTGATTATGTTCTGTATGCTTCTTATATCTTAATAACAATTTCTTCTTTCGATTATGGAAATTTCTTTAAAAAATTTTACTGAAAATGTTTTGTTTTTCCTTTACCTAGGTTTTTTTTTTTTCTCCTCCTCCTTCTTCTTTAGATTTAACTTTTTCTTTGACTGAGGTATCATTTCTTGCATTGTTTCTTCAATGTCAGAGAGTCTCTCTTCCATCTCTTGTATTCTGTTGATGAATGAAGAGTGCCTTTGCAATTCCTCTTCAGGTGCCTAAATTTGTTTTTTGTTTGTTTGTTTTGTTTTGGAGGGTTCTTTTTGTTTGTTGTTTGCTTGTTTGTTTTTGAGATCCCCATGTTTGGGTTTTGTTTATTGATTCTAACTTCCACCTTCAAATCTTGAACTGTTTTATTCATTTTACCTTCACTGATGTTTTTATTTTTTCATAATTTAATTTAAGGGATTTATTTGTTTCCTCTTTAAGGATCTCTACCATGTTCATAAAGGCTATTTCAAGATCTTTGTATTATGCTTTAGCTATGTTGCAATATTCACGGACTGCTTTGGTAGGCTTGCTTGGTTCTATTGGAGATATGCTGTTCTAGCTATTATTGATTCTTTTTTTTACTGGTTTTGTGACTATTGTTATTTTAGGTACTGACATTGTATCTTGTCTTTGTTGGGTCTGTGATTTGTTCTTTGATTTCTGTTTCACTGTCTGGGTTCTTATGAAATTGTTGTTGCTATTTTTTACCTTGTATGAATTCTTCTGGGTCTATGATGGATGTGGCCATTGGGAGTTCCAGGTAAAATATGTTTATAGGTGTTGGAAGCAAATACTTAGGACTAGATATAGATTACGGAGGTCTGCAGGAGAAAAGAGCGTTACCCCAGAATCTGCTTAGTCCCCTGGACATTGGAGGAAAGATTGAGATGAGGCCACAGAAGAGGGTTTTCTACAGAGCTGGGGATGAGACTGGACCAGAGTAGATTTGGAGGAGAGGAGGGAGAGATATAGATAAAGATATACAGTTAGCCTACTTGACTTCCTGGTCAGAGTGTCCTGTGTGTTTCCAGGGAGTGTTTGCTGAAATTGTGGGAGCAATTAATTGGGGTAAAGACTTTAGAAAGGGAAGAGCTGTATGATCTACTGGTGATGGGGAAAACTGAGGAGGAAGAGAGATGCAGCTGGTGTTCTGCTGGAGAGCTGTGGGTAAGACAGAAATATTGGCTTTATGGGAGCAGAGAAGTGAAGATCTGCAATTACCCTACATATTCGGCTGGACAAGCATGTACAATGTTGATGTTAAAACACACACAAACATTATGTCTGTGTGAGTGAGCCTCTCTCTTTCTCTCTCTCTCTGACATCAAGAGGATTAAAGAGGCTAAATGATGTTCACCCACTCTTTGCTCTTTGACTCCAATCTCTTTGACAGCCCAGCCTGCATACTGCCATGCTTACTGCCCCAACATATTAGAAGCTGACCTCATAAAACTGGGACAGGGAAAGACATTTCTGAAGTGTTCTATCACTTCTAAAATTATTTCTATTAAAAAAAATAAAAGTAAAATATCCAAGTAGTGAGGTAACATTTGACAAAATTATGTGTGTCTTCAGAGAGAAAATAAAGGTATCCTTAACAACATGTGTTCTTTTGTGTGTGCTGAGGCTGGGGCATGTGTGAAGAGACAAGTGGCATGGTATACGGATACCAGGAAGCTTACAATGCTAATTTCAGGGGACTTTTAAGTCATTGTCATTTATGTCTATTTCTTCATAGAAAATGTCTTTCAGTGTTCCCTGAAGACTTTCATTGGTATGGACAGTTGGGATAAGGACTCACATGAATAAGGTATGAGCAAACGCTTGAGGGTCTACAGAGATGATTCAGTGTCCAATAACATGTACTGGTTTTGGAAAGCACCCTAATTCAAGTTCCAGCATTCACATGGTGAATTTCAACCACTTATAACTTCCAAAGTATATGATCTTTTTTGGCTTCAGAGGATATTTATATGTGTGCAGTATATATAGACTCAGGTAAGCACACATGTATATGTATAATTTTTAAAAATTAAATAATTTAAAAGTACCAAATGATTAAAATTAATATACAGTATGCAATTGCAAATGAAGCAGTTCAAGAAAATTAAACCTTCTCAGGTTTAATGGTTTAAATATTAACAAAATTTAAACACCAAATTGAGTGGAAATTTCTGGTTTCTTTGAAGGCTGAATTTTGTCATGTGATGTTTTGCTGCAAGCTGGGCACATGATGTTTTGCCAAGGTTGGCTTGTCAGAAGACATATGATGTTTTGCTGTGACCCCTCACGTTCAAGAGGCGTGACTTTGGCCAGATGAGGACATCCTTGGCTGAACTTTGAGGAGAAGACATATATAGAGGCCCAGGCAGAGTGAGACACTCTTTTTTGGATTGACATCTCTGAACTGATCTTCTTGCTTCAACATTTGACTTTGAAGAAAGAAACGTTTCAGAAAGCTTCTCAGCACAATCCACCTTGGTCTTGCGGCTTTCACTGATTTCTTGTTGCTGCTCCATGTTGCCCTCTGGACTGGACTGCTGGTATCCCACTGAGTCTGGTAATCTCCTAAGGACCCATTCACCCTGATCAGCAGGAAGTAGATAAAAGAAAGCTACAGCCTTGTTTCCTATTAATCTCCTAACTAAGGTTGTGGGGGCTTGAAAGGGAGGTAAGTGTGCATAAGAAACCTAAATATAGTAGGTTTGGTTAAAAAAAAATCTAAGCCTACAGAGAATCCTGTTGTCTCAGCTCATTAATGTTTTGGAAGCCCTAGTTTAGAAAGCATATGAAGCCCTGCAGTGTCCCTCTTTACAATATCTATAACACATATTGTGGATTCCCTGGAAGTGAGGCTCCTTTGAACTGACCTCTTTATGAAGTTCGTGGCACCAGAGTCACATACCAAATCTCAACTGATTAAGGAAGCTTTACAAAAGCAGAACAAGAAGAAAATTGGACCATCGGTGCTGTGCCTATAAATATGGTGTGTGGTGACAGGCCTTTCAGAAGTGTTTACTAAATGAAAAATGTTTTTTTTACTTCGACTGCTGTATTTCAGCAACAGCCCCCAGAGCTCTCTGTCAATACGCTTTCACACATATAATTGTCACAGGGATAGTACTCAGACCAGTAAAGGCACCTTCATCGCAATAAGGATTTAACCTTAAAACTTTGTAGGAAGGGATAAATCGATGACATGTTTGTAGTGGGAGAGTGGTTTTTACTCGTGATAATCACTTTGATCTTTAGTGCACAAGGGAGGAAAGAGAAAAGCAAAGAACAGTCTACAAGTTCTGTGGCCCATTCCATGGTGTGCTCAACCTAGACAGATGACCCAATTTATTCCCTCTCTTCCAAAGTCAGTCAGCTCATCCTGATACCGCTTGAAGCTTCTGTGGTTCTTTGAGTCTCTGTTTGTTGAAAGAACTGAAGTCATTTCCTCAAATTTAAAATGTACCTTATTTAAAGATTTTCAGTTAATGAAAACAGAAATGATTAGAGAGGTACATAATGCAATTTTCTAAAACTCCAAAGTAAAATGGCAAAGAATACAAGTGATTTTGTGTTCATGTTTTTACATTTAATTTGATTTGGGCATCATATGTGTATACACCCCCCCCACACACACACTTTTGGTGTTTTTTGAAAGTACATTCTTCTCTCATATAATACATCCCAGCAACAGTTTTCTATCCCTCTATTTCTCCAACACCTCACCTCTCCTTTCCTCCAAATATACATGCCTTTCATTTACTTTCAGAAAAGACAACAATCAAATAGAAAAAAAAATATAAATAAATAAATAAATACAACAAGATACAACAAGAAAGACAAATGACCTCATACTGAGTCTGGACAAGGCAACCCAATCGGAGGATAAGAGTCCAAAGAACAGGCGAAAGTTTCAAAGACCTTCGCTCACTGTTAGGTGTCACATAAAAACACAAAGCTAACAGTCATAATATATGCACATAAAGGTACAGACTCATGTAGACCCAATATTTGCTGCTTCAGTGTCCATGAGCCTATGTGAACCCTGGTTAGTTGATTCTGTGGTCCCTGTTCTCCTGGTGTTCCTTATCCTCTCTGACTCCTACAATCTTTCTTCTCACTCTTCTGCATGGTTTCTGGAGCTCTGAGGAGAGAACCCAATGGAACCCTCCAATTTAAACTCTCTGTCCTCATAAAGTCTGGCTGTAGGTCTCTGTACCCACTCCCAACTCCTGCCAGAGAAACCCTCTTTGAACAACTGGACAAGGCGCCAACCTATGAGTGTTGAAGAATATCATTAGCAATCATTTCATTGATTGTCTTTCTTTTGAGCAGTTATGTTTGGTTCTATCCTACTCAGAATTTGTCAATTTTGCGTCAGTTTTGACTCATACATTATAACGCAAGACCTTTCTGTCATATTTATATACAAATAACAGTTCCAACTTTATGTAGAATCAAAACAGGAAAGAAAGAGAACAATACCACGATGACCCAATTTCTAAAGCACTTTCCTTGTACACTTGAGGTACTGAGTTTAATGACTAAAACACAAGTGCAAATCTTGGCATGGTAGAATACCATTGTAAACCCCTGCCCCCTGTACGGAAGGTACAAACAGGAGGATACCCTGTGCTCATTGGCCTGCCATCCTAGCCTACTTGATGACTTCTCACCACACACTGGTGGGCTGTCTCTGTAGATGGACATCCAAGGAAGTATCCTCCAGCCTACATGCACACATATGTACATGTGAGAACACACACACACACACACACACACACACACACACACACACGCTATCCTATGCTGTATTGACATGGCTTTGAAATATTCTCCCAAGCACCAATCAGTAATAAGCAAATATTGAAGAATCATGAAATAAAAATTTACACCTGAAAAGTCTTAGGACTTAGATTTATTTCCTAGGCCTTCCATAACATAATGCCACAAATTGGCTGTCTTAAGAAAAATAGAAATTAATAGTCTCACTGCTGTGGAGGTAACAAGTTTAAATGGCAGTGTGCAGGGTCACTTCTTCTTTTCCTTTTTTTAATTTTATTTTTCTTATTAGTTACATTTTGTTAAATTCTGTATCCCAGCTGTATCCCGCTCCCTCATTCCCTCCCCAGTCCCACCCTCCCTCCCTCATCTCCTCCCTGCCCCTTTCCAAGTCCACTGATAGGGGAGGACCTCCTCCCCTTTCATATGACTCCCTTTTGTCAGGTATTTTCAGGACTGGCTGCAAAGTCCTCCTCTGTGGCCTAACAGGACTGCTCCTCCCTTGGGGGGTGGGGAGGTCAAACAGCCAGTCATTGAGTTCCTGTTAGAAATAGTCCTTGTTCCCCTTACTATAGGAGACCAATTGATTACTGAGCTATCACAGGTCACATCCGAGCAGAGGTTCTAGGTTTTATCCACTCATGGTCTTTGGTTGAGTGTCCATCCCAGATATGTTTGGTCCTTGTGGAGTTCCTATCCTTTCCACATCAAACTCCCCTTCTTTCATATGATTCCCTGCACTCTGCTGAAGGTTTGGTTATGAGTCTTAGTATCTACTTTGGGACACTGCTAGGTAGAGTCTTTCAGATGCCTTTTGCGGTAGATTCCTGTCATACATTCAATGTACATCCCATTTGTCTTTCTAAGTGAGGATTGATCATCTTCGCCCTTGTCCACTTTCTTGATTATCTTCTTTAGGTGTGTAGATTTCAGCAAAAGATCCCATCAGTCAGTCCACTCTTCTTATGTGGCACTGGATTGCAGAAATACGGGATGTTCTTCGAATTGTAACTGCTGCACTTACATTTCGGCCTGTTTCTCCTTAACATTCTCTGTTACACACACCTGTCTGTGTGTCCTTCTTCCTCTCCTTACCACACCAGTCAGACTGGATTGAAAACTCCAGTATGAGTACAGCATAATGACATTTTTTTGATGTGCTTTAGGCAGCTTTATTCGTAATATAATGACATCTTAACCAGTCATTCCGGCAAACAACCTGTTTTCAAATAAAGTTGCATCGTGAGGTTTACAATCTATGATCACAACACATATTTGGGGGGCAAAATTTAAATCATGAAGATAAATGATATCTTGAGTCATAGGTTTCCATTCAGAATAAAATACTTCCACAACACGCATGCTATACCCTTGAAAGTTATCCTAACAATTGCTGTAATATTTGGTAACTTGAAGTCTATGCTTCATTCATGTGACACTTTGCAATCAAACACTGAGTCATAAAACACACACATATATAATATGTTATATATAAAGTGTGTGTGTGTGTGTGTGTGTGTGTGTGTGTGTGTGTGGTGCATGAACAGGGGCATGCACATGCCACAGGGGATTTATGCAGGTCAGAAAAAAGCTTTTATAAGTGGGTTATCTTCTTTTGTGGGTTCCAGAAACCGAACACAGACCATTATGCTTGCACAGCAAGCACTTATATATATTGGCTAAACCAGTGGTTCTCAACCTGTGGATCATGGCTGCTTTGGGAGTCAAGTGACCTTTCACATATATCCTGCATATCAGATATTTGCATTATGATTCATAACAATAGGAAAACTGCAGTTATGAAATAGCAAAGAAAATAATTTTATGGTTGGGGACACCACTACATGAGAAACTGTATTAAAGGATCGAAGCATTAGGAAGGTTGGGAACCACTGGCTGAGCCACCATGTCACCTCTTTTCTTAATTGTTTAATTTTTTTATTTTTATTACAGTTTGTTCACTTTGTATCCCAGCTATAGCTCCTCCCCCATCCCCTCCCAATCCTACACTCCCTCTTCTTCTCCTATGCCCTTCCCCCATTCCAGTAATAGGGGAGGTATTTCTCCCCTTCCATCTGACCCTATTCTATCAGGTCTCATCAGGACTGGCATCATTGTCTTCCTCTGTGGCCTGGTAAGGCTGCTCCACTCTCAGGTGGAAGTGAGCAAAGAACCAGCCTCTGAGTTCATCTCAGAGAACTGTCCCTGTTCCTATTATTGGGGAACTCTCTTGGACACTTAGCTGTCATGGGCTATATCTGTGCAGGAGTTCTAGGTTATCTCCATGCATGGTCCTTATTTGGAGTATCAGTCTCATGAAAGACCCCTGCGTCCAGATTTTTTGGTTTTGTTGCCCTCCTTGTGGAGCTCCTGTCTCCTCCAGGTCTTTCAGTCTCCCCCTTCCTTTAATAAGATTACCCTCACCCTGCCCGAAGTTTGGCTATGAGTCTCAGCATGTATTTTGATACCCTGCTGGGTCGAGTCTTTTAGAGACCCTCTGTGGTAGGCTCCTGTCGTGTTCCCTGTTTTCTCCCTCGTCCAATGTCTTTCCCATTTGCCTTTCTGAATGAAGACTGAACATCTTACCCAGAGTCCTCCTTCTTGATTAGCTCCCTTAGATGTACAGATTTTAGTAGGTTTATCCTATATTTTATGTCTAATATCCACTTATGTGAGAGTATATCCCATGTGTGTCTTTATGCTTTATGTCTTTATAACTCACTCAGGATGATCTTTTCTAGATCCCACTATTTGCCTGAAAATTTCATGATTTCCTTGTTTTTAATTGCTGAGTAGTATTCTGTTGTGTAAAAATACCACAATTTCTGTATCCATTCCTCAACTGAAGGGCATCTGGGTTGTTTCAAGCTTCTGGCTATGACAAATAAAGCTGCCATGAGCAAGGGTAAGCAAATGTCCTTGTGGTATACTTGAGCATCCTTTGGAACACCAACAGTACAGGCTCTAAGAGCAACAAGTCCCAATTTATTTCTAATATCAGAGATCAGACCTCTACTCTTGCCTGACTCGTCTAAAACAAAAAGGGGCAACTGTAGAGAGCTGCGTAATGCCGCGCCTTAAAGATGGAGCTGGTTTCCGCCTTCCACCTTCCCGATGGTGAGTGCTCTCTGTCACAAACAACTCCATATTTGGGTAAGGCTGAGGATCTGGCTTGCTTCCGTGTATGTGGACCTATCTGCATTGCCCACGAGGCACGCTGGGGTTGGCTACCCAGAGGCTATTTTAAGCTGTGGACTGGCTTTCCCAAGGGCAGAAGACTGTTCAAGGTTCCTGAATAAACTGCATTGAGAAGAAAAAAAAAAAAAAAGATCAGAAAGAAGGAGAGGAGGACCTCCCCTATCAGTGGACTTGGGGAGAGGCATGCAGGAAGAAAGGGGGGAGGAGGGTGGGACCGGGAGGGAAGGAGGGAGGGGCTTATGGGAGATACAAAAGGAATAAAGTGTATTTAATACAAGTTAAATAAAAAATTTAAAAAAAAACGCTAAAAAAATGGGACCTCATGAAACTGAAAAGCTTCTGTAATGCAAAGTACACTGTCTTCAGAACAAAACAACTGCTTACAGACTGGGAAAGGATCTTCACCAATATTATATCTGACAAAGGGCTAATATCCAGAATATATAAAGAAGTTAAATAGCAACAAATGAAGTAATCCAGTTAAAAAAATGGGGTACAGAGCTAAACAGAGAATTCTCTGTAGAGGAATATTGAAAAGGCAGAGAAACACTTAAAGAAATGCTTAACATCCTTAGTCATCAGGGAAAGGCAAATCAAAACTACCCTGAGATTTCACCTTCCACCCATTAGAATCACTAAGATCAAAAACTCAAGTGACAACACATGCTGGAGAGGATGTGGAAAAAGGGGAACCTTCCTCCATTGCTGGTGGAAATATAAACTTGTACAACCACTTTGGGAATCAATCTGGTGCTTTCTCAATTAAGAAAAGCGCTACCTCAAGAGTCAGTTTTATCACTCTTCTCACTTTTTATTACTTTTTTAAAGCAACATCAAATTGCCCCGAATGCTAAAATAGTTTTTATCAATATAAATATTCACATAGTAAATTATCCTTCATCATAAGGTAAGTGTGTGTCCCACATATCTGGTAGGATATTTAGTTGTGTCATCATGCTCATAAAAGAAGAGTTTCAAAAGCTAAGTGTAAGAAAGTGTTAGCACAGTCACTCATATCACATATTTAAAGATAATCCATCAGGCAACTAATGTTACTCACCTAATTCTAACTTGAACTATGAACACTGTAAAGCCAGGCTGAATGGTTGTTATATCCCTGAGAACTGTGATAACAGTTGAATATTTATTCACTGTTCCATTCTACAACTCAGACAAGGAAAGCCACATTGGGCTCTCGTCTTATCACACTGAGAACTACTTACATCCTTTCTGACACAGACACACAGAAAGATTTAAATTATTTGTGCATATGGCATAAGACTCAAGTTGAAAAGTATTTTTTAACCTAAGTTGTGTGTTTCTCTGTGTGTGTGTGAATGAGGTCATAGACTTTGCTAAACATTCATTTCTTCAGATTTAAGAAAACTAGAGGAAAAGAGAGAGTGAGAAATACTGGGAGACTATAAGAATTGGTGATAATAAAAGAATGAAAGGAAGAAAGAAAGGAAGGAGGAGAGAAGGGAAAACAATGAAAGATGGGAAAGAAAAATAAAAAGTGGTAGAAACATTAAAATGAGTAAAATAATTCATATTTTACAACTTAATAACTTCACAAAAATCAGAAAATGTATTCATATGTATTTTTAATATTCTTTAAAAAGAAAATTTAAATTATCTTAATGCTTTGAATACAAATAATATCTCTTGCTTCTCAGGCTTCTCTACAATACTCTCCTATAATCACCAAATCCATGCTATGATACAAACTCATAAAAATTACAGAGCACAATTCAAATCCTAAGCCAAGACAGTCTGTCCCTTTTGGCCCCCTTCTGGAGCAGCCAGTGCTTGACATGGTGTTCATGGATGAATAATAGAGTGACCCAGGCATTAATGAACAAGTGCTCCTTTCATTTGTGATCAGGGAATTTCATGATGCATTCTTTATTTTCATGTTTAAGTTATTTCATTTATCTCATTTTACAAAGATTTTTTTAAATGTTTAACTGTGTGTGTGTGTGTGTCTGTCTGTCTATCTGTCTGTCTAAGGTTTGTGTACATGAATACAGGTTTTCACAGAGACCAGGAGACACTGTTTGATTCCCTTGAAGCTGAAATTACAGTGATTGTAAGATGCCAACCTTTGAGCAGGGAACAGAATCCTGACTTTCTACAAGAGCACTGTGTCATTTTAATAGCTGAGTCATCTCTCCAGCCACTCACTTATTTATATCTGTATTCTGGTTTTGCAAAATTAGCATTGCTTAATTCAAGTCATTATTAATTTTTGGATCTTACTCTATTTGTAGAATAACAACCACTGTCAAGCTGACTTTACAGTGGGTCATGCCAGTGGAAGAATACTCAAGAGAACTGATATTTGAGATTACAGGTTGTTTGTTTTTTTGTTTTTTGTTTATTTTTTCTGTCTAGAAGCATTTTTTTAAATAATGAACAAGTTTGTTGTTTATATTCTCAAACTATTATTTTCTTTGGCTAAAAAATATATATAGTTCCAACTTTACCTTACAATTTCCTTCACTTTATTGTTTTAGTCAAATCTAAATGTTTAGTCAACCCTAAATGTTACTCCTAAATGTTTTCCATTTGCTATGATTCTATTTGCATTGCCTCCACTCTTTTACTCCTATTTACATTTTCTTCTCCCAATAATGTCTAGGAAGAAGTGGCACACTGTTGGCTAGTTAATATCAGGCCTTGTCTGTCTTTCTAGGATGCCTTCTCTCTCTCTTTTTGTCTGTTTCAACATCTTTTTTATAGCAGAATTACTTTCCTTGATTCCATTGGATATCATGAAGCCGAGAATGTTATAGATTTGTTTTCTCTAAAAATTAGAGAGTCAGTGTGTCTTCTTGGGCCCACATTACATTGAAGGATAAACTTGTCTGAGATGAGCACTGTCTGTCCTCTGATCCCCTTAATTTGTCACCTTGAATTACCCAACAGAAGATGGAAAATGACTTTGAATGGCAAGATGAAGGTAACAATATTATATTTGTGGATGAACACATTGCATGAATTGAACCTGGCATTAATTTTTATACAGTTCTGAAGTAAGGGCATCACTGTTCACCTCTGGTCTATCCAAAGTTTAACTGGGCCATGACTTATGAGCCATTTGATTTTTCAGGGCACTAAAACAGTGATAAAATCTGTAACTCTCTTTCACCACTGTTGTACCACTTGTAGTCGTGAAAAGATGTCCTTAATCAGGCTAGACAAATCCTGCTTCATGTGATCGGACATGAAACCATATGCACACAAACAAGTGATGTAAATGCATTGATTTGTATACATATACAGCTATATATATATGAACAACATCCACAAATATGTAGCAAACTGTTGTGATATGTAATTCACTCAGAGTTTGCTGGATCTATGAGTGTTTCTCTAATCTGTAAATCATTTTGTTAAAACTTCTTACCGGGGGCATCTCTGAGGCAGGCTGGAGACCTGCGGCAGGGTAAGCTACAGGGATGATATGAGGGGAGGGACGTGGAGACTGAGGAGTCCATCCTTTAACCAAACAGGATTTCTAATGGAGGAACCAAACCATCCACAAGAGCTTTGACCCAAAATTGACCCTGCTTACAAGATGCACAGAGATAAAGAGAGAGACTGCGGGAATATACAACCAAAGTCTGACAGAGCCTGGGACCCACCCCATGGGACAGAGCCAACCCTGACACCATTAACCATACTCTGTCAAGCTTGCAGACAGGAGACTAGCATAGCTGTCCTCTGAGAGGCTCCACCCAACAGCAGATTGAAACAGATACTAAGACACACAGCGAAACATTGGCTGGAGCGCTGGAAGTCTTGTGGAAGAATAGGGGAAGAAGAGAAGGACCCAGAGAGGACAGATACAGCACACGAGGACCATAAGGGTCAACTAACCTAGACCGGTGGGGACCTGTGGATACAGAAGCACCAACCAAGGAGTCCTGGGCCCCCTACACATGGGTAGCCGATGGGAAGCGTAATCTTCCTGTGGGTCCGATAGTGTGTTGAGCTGGTGCTGTTTATGGTACAGACAGACTCTGTTGCGTGTTTTCACTCACTTTCCCCTGGCATGGATGCCTTATCTGACCGCAGTGGATGAGGATGAGCTCAGTCTTGACTAGAATTGATGTGCTGGGGTGGATGAGTGGGGGGACTCCCCAGTTTTGAGGGGCAGAGGAGGGGGAACAGGGGGAAGACAGTGGGAGGGGGACCTTAGGAGAGAAAGGAGGGGGCTATGATTGGGATGTAAAGAGAATATATAAATTAAAACAAACAAATAATAAAAAACTTCTTACAGGTTTTCATAGGTGGTCTGCTATTTTTCAGTGAAGGTGTAACAGTCAAATTGTTATGATTTGATCATATATTTGCACGTCATTGTTTTTTCAAATATTCTTAACTATTTTTAAGATTTATTTATTTATTATTTATACAGTGCTCTGCCTGCATGTATGCATACACACCAGTAGAGGGGACCAGATCTCATTACAGATGGTTATGAGCCACCATGTGGTTGCTGGGAATTGAACTCAGGACCTTTGGAAAAGCAGTGTTCTGACCTGCTGAGCCATCTCTCCAGCCCCCATTCTTAAGTTTTAAAAAATCAGCACTCAAAGAAAACATATTATTTGCTTCAGCATCAATATTTATTTATGGCTTGCTCAACCCTTCAAAGGTTGGTTATAATTGGAAACGAGTTCTATAAATAATATTGTAGGTGGTATCATTTAATAGCAAGATGTTTAGAGACGTCAATTTCTGTTTAGTCTTTAAACTGTAGCTACTGCTTCTTTTAAGGAAATTGGTTATTCACAAGTCTCCTCCAGTCATGATAAAACATTATACTCTATTTCAAAAATGCAGAATTCATATGTTTGAAATAATAGACGGATTATTTTTATTTGATAGTTCAATGCTCAAAAGACCCAAAATTTCAACCTAAAATGAACATCCCAACAATTACATTTTTAATCAGAAAATTAGTAAGATTTTAGATTATCTGTTTGTTAACATATGATAATTTACTAAGTATTTTTGAACATTTGATATGTTTTTTTCCCACATGTTCATTCAGAAAACATTTATTAATATTTTTCTGAGAAAATCTCTACCATGTGTGACAGGGAAAGGAAAAGTCATGGTGTGAATGTTTCCTGTGTATTTGAGAGAACAACCAGTCTCAATAACTTACTTAAAGTTCCTGGCAGCTTGTACATCATTCCATGAAAACAGACCTTCAGATACTTCTGAGGAACACATGAGAAGGTGTTCACATGTGAAAGCCCATAAACAAGACAAGCCACAAAACAGTCATTTCTGAGACTTCATTAAAATTCCCTATCAGAGTGGGTGTCACTATAATAGAGCAAGAAGCAAAGGTTTAATAATTCTCCTTGTGACAGATAAGATGAAAAATACATTGATCATTCTAAGACTCACAGGTTTGAATATTCTTATGGATTTGCTAAATGCATTCAATATTCACCAGAAGTCTCTTCTGAAGATGATGTAATTTTACTTGGCTGAAAGTACAGATCACTACATTTTCCTAAATGTAGTCACAGCCCCTAATTTCTCCTGGTGAAGAATTTCTCTAACAGCCATTACATAATCTAAAATGCATACAAGTTAAGTTTTCTTTTTTATTTATGTTTTTAGTTTTTTACTTTACATTAGGATCACAACCCCCTCCCTCTTTTTTTTTAATTTATTTTTGCCTCCTTCCTCTTTTTCTCCCAGTCCAGGCCAGCCTCCCTTTTTTTTTCTTTTCCCCTCCCTTTCTCCCCCCCCCAAAAAAATGGGAGTTATTCCTGAACCCCTACTCCTGCTCCAACCACTACCTCCATTCCCACCCCAGAACAAATGATCTAAAAACAGGCAACAGGGCCCATGTCAGAGACAACCCCTGTTCCACTTGCTAGGAGACAGACCCACATGAAAACCAACGTGCCCATCAAACACATAAAGTGTCAGGTCCAGTCCAAGTATGCTCTTTTGTTGATGCTTCAGTCTCTGTAACTCCCCATGTATCTAGGTTAGTTGACTCTTCTTGTGGAGTTCTTCTCCTCTCCAGATCCTTCTATCTTCACCGAACTCTTCCACAAGACTGAGCCATCTTTCTGTATTACAACTTACAACATAATGGCCATCCAA
Organism: Rhombomys opimus; assembly: GCA_010120015.1. Classification (NCBI taxonomy): domain Eukaryota; kingdom Metazoa; phylum Chordata; class Mammalia; order Rodentia; family Muridae; genus Rhombomys; species Rhombomys opimus. The sequence goes on from REGO01000613.1 coordinate 736,485, forward strand.
AGTCAGACCCAACCTGAGACTCCCCCATGGAAGGCACCAACCCTTGACACTATTAATGATAGACACTCTGCTGTGCTTGCAGACAGGAGCCTAGTAAAACTGTCCTCTGAAAGGCTCCACCCAGCAGCAAATGTGAACACATTCTGAGACTCACAGCCAAACAATAGGCAGAACTAGGGAAGTCGGTTTCCTGAAATGTCCACAGAATCACTATATCACATCTTTCTGCTAGATGTTGCTAAACTCTTATATTTGGGTATTTTTCTGTGTTTTGATAACAATAATTGAGTAACATTAAATAAATACTATAAAATAAAACATTGACAGCTTTTATCTTTGTTCTTTTTAACAGTTCAAATTTTATTTATTGTTAGTATTCTGTGCATGTGTGTGTGTGTGTGTGTGTGTGTGTGTGTCTGTGTGTGTGTGTGTGTGTGTGTGTATGATGTGTGGATGTGTGTATAGGCCTGGGCACTACTACAGTGAAAGTGTGAGTTGGTTTCCTCCTTCCAAGCAGGGTTCTGGGATTTGAAATCAGGTCATCTGGCTTGAGCGGGCTTGTGTTCTTCAAACTCGTCTATGACCATTATCTGCACATTGTGGTTAATTGTAAACTGAAGCTCTTAGTAACCAGGAATAGCCTGAATTATTCAGTAGTAGACTTCAGCTTGGGGTATATAAAAAAAAAGTAAAATAAAATAATAAAATAAAATAAACATATTTCAAAGAAAGAGAAGAAGACAGATGGCTGTTTGCCTCTCAGCTCAGCACTTGAGAAGATGAGAAAGGAGAATCACAGTGTTCATGTCAGGCAAGTTTACATTGCTATCTCAGATACAGGGAGGCAAAAGACAGACAGTATTTGTGATGTCTAACTAAGCAGAGTGTGGGTGAGTTGATAAATTTTAGCTTTATTTTGCCATTGTTTGGCTGTTTGATAAAAATATTTGTGAAAATTCGATCTCTGATATTAAATCTACCTCAGAACTCCCTCCTTGAGGAAATCTGACTTCTCTGTTTTCTTTGTGAAACCCATTTTATTCCAATTTGGTATTCATGGCAATGCCATACTTTCTTTTCATTTTACTTTTAATTTTTAATTATTTATTTTTTATAATTTATTCACTTTACATTCTGATGGTAACCCTTCATCAGTATCCTTCAGGTCCCATATTTTTCCCCCCACCCCCACCCCCGATTCTTCTCCCATACTTCCTTTTAGAAAGGACAGGTTTCCCTTCCTACAGGACTCTTAGTCCATCCACATTTTTATTTCTAATAACTAACCCCGTGTCTGGTAACTACTACATCTTTGAGTTAATATTTGTGCAATGAATAAATGATTAAGTAAGTGTTTGTTATTGGCCTATGGCATTATCCTGACTTTTTATTATGATGTTAACCCTCGCTTCCTTACTGTCAATCCTATGTACAAGTATCTACCCAGTACCCCTCTTCCTCCAATCTAGATGCATTACAAATTTGGTTTTGCAAGGAGGCTCCAACAAAATGGTTTCTCCTAATGTAACCGTGCCTAAAAAGGAAAGCTTATCTTTTTAAAGTGTCATCGATATATTTAACAGGGTAATAGTAATTATTTCTGTGGGAGAAGATTCAGACAATGCAAACGAAATCCATACAGCATAAGTTACCCATTCCTGAAAGTTTTCTCCCTAAAAATAAAAACATTGTTAGTGATACCCAGTGTGCTTGCATTAAGAATCATAAACCTGGATAATGGATCTTCCATTGAAGAATAGGATCAAAGACTGCTTTTATCCCAAAACAATTCTACTATGACATGTTTACTGTGCTACACTGAAATTTTCTTTCTTCTTAGATACTTACATTACTTGGAATATTAACATCCTATGGATTTTTCTCAGACTTTGGCAGCTTTCCTTATATCACGATTCTGTTAATTTATCTCTTAACCGTTTTGTGGCAGGGCCATTATTAAGTAGATTCAGGGATGTGATACAGTTCAGCTCAAGTTAACCTTGCCTCACAATGGTGACATGAGTTAATTTAATTCCTGTCACCAGACTTCACAAGGGTATATTGCACATTATCTCTCGTTATTGAAGCCACAAGTCATTATCTCCAAATCGCCCCCTCTGAAATCTCTCTGTGGCCCCTCTTACATGTTCTCCATACTGATAAGGACGGGCAACATGGTCACATGTGTATGTAGAGAAACTCAGTAAAAATGAACCGCATAGAACTTTCCTTACAAATATACACATTTTATTTTATTCTAGCCTATTTCTGCCATCCTTCTTTACTCTCCCCTCTCATTCCTCCACACTAGTCTTGAAACTAACAAAATTTCTATATAGTCTTGTTTCATCTCTTACCCGCTGCCAATTGTATTCCATATTGGAAATATTCATTGAGTGCTTAAGTGCATAGAGTTTAAGAATGATTTCTAAAATCTTGGTCTCATTTTTATATTCAATTATCATTTTTAATTATGCACATATGTGTTTGACTATGTGCGTGTGAGTACATCTACCCATTAAGTAAAGAAGAGAGTGTAAGATACCCTGAAGGTGGAGTTACTGGTGGGTTCTGGGAACCTGCGTCTTCTGCAAAAGCAGTAAGCACTCTTGGTCACTGAGCCATCTCTACAGCCCAAAGTAATAAGATCTTATTATCAAAAGCTTTTGGGCAGCCAAGAGCAATAACTTGCATTCTCATGGAGCTCTTTCACATTATTTTTACCCATAACTTGAAGGCATCCAACACATTGTATTAGGTTTTCTATTTGGCAACCTATGTCTTCTGAGAGAAGCATTATCCTGTATTAATGAAACTCTCAGTCCTTATCACAGAAGTCGTGTGCAGTGTGATAGTGTGATAGTTAATACAGATATTCATAACTGACAAAAGTTCAGAGAACAAATGTCAGCAAGTGTTCAGTTACAAAAGAACAGCTTTGTTACACATCTTCCCACAGAGAGTCAGGGATTGTGGCAGAAGAGGGGACAGAAAATCCTGAGGGCCAGAAGTCTGGTAAGACTGCTGTAAAACATAACAGGACCCTGGCACTCATGAACTCATGACAGCTGGTGCTGCCTGTGCAGCGCCTGCGCAGGATCAAGCCCATCAATCAACATTTCAGCAGGGGTAAGGGTATCTGGGGTGATTTGAAGGGTGGAAAATAAGTGTAATTCATATATGAAGGAAATCATCAAAGAATATATTTAATATATTAAAGCAGTTTCAGCAAACTATCTTGATAAACTCATTGGAGAGGATGAACATGCTTCGACATAGAGGTGTTATACACTCTTATTTAGGAAAAAAATCAGGATTTTTAAAGACGAGTTCACAGAACATTTAGGGAATAGATACTTTGAAAAAATTGAGGTGTTTCTTTTTTTTCTTTTTTTTTCTTTTATTTTTATCAGTTACATTTTATTAATTCTGTATCCCAGCCGTGACCCGAACCCTCATTCCCTCCCAGTCCCTCCCTCCCTCATCACCACTGTGCCCCTTTCCAAGTCCACTGATAGGGGGGGACCTCCACCCATTCATCTGATCCTGTTTTATCAGGTATCTTCATTGAGTTCCTGTTAGAAATAGTCCTTGTTCCCCTCACTTTGGGAAACCAATTGGTTACTGAGCTACCACAGGCTACATCTGAGCAGAGGTTCTAGGTTATATCCATACATGGTCCTTGGTTGAATGTCAGTTTCAGAAAAGACCCTGTGCCCAGATATATTTGGTCTTTGTGGAGCTCCTATCCTTTCCCCATCAGACTAACTCCCCTTCTTTCTAACTAGCAGTGTTTTCAAAGCAAAGACTCATGACCAAACCTTTGGCAGAGTACAGGGAATCATAAGAAAGAAGAGGTGTTTCTTTATCATCAGGTCCAGTGACCTAACTTAGAAGCAACGACTTGGAAGATTTGGAGAATGTCAACATCTTAATGGGATTCCTTTTCTCATCCTTAACCAGTAACAAGGAATACGTGAAAGGAAATCATTCTTAGAAACCCTCTAAGCTGCTCTGCATCATATTCCTTACATTCCTCATAAAATATCCCATGATTCTAAACACCATGTAAGAGATGAAGTACCTTAGAAAAGATTCTGTTTGGTTTTGTTTGTTTGTTTTGTTTTGTTTTTCTAAGTAAGAAGATAATGTATGGTGCAAAAAATAATTCCTTCCCAGCCACCTTTATTCAAATTAGAATAGCTAATATGTAGCCTGATAACTTTTCTTTTTTGGGGAAAGGGAGAATCTATATGACCAAGCAAAGAACACAGGACTAATTTATGTCTCACTGAACACATGTAATGGCATCTTGAAAATCTCTTTGTATGTTGTTTCTATTGTTGTCATCTATACCAGTGGTTTTCAACCTGTGGGCCTTAACCCTTTGGGGAACACATGGTGTTTTCACGGGAGTGGCCTAAGACCCTTAGAAAACACAGATATTTAATTATAATTCATAACAGTAACAGAATTGAAGTTATGAAGTAGCTATGGAAATATTTTTATGGTTGGAGGTCACTCTACATGAGGAACTGTATTTGCAGTGTAAGTAAGGTTGAGAACCACTGATCTATAACCATGTTTTGTATCTACTTATGTCTTATAAAATATAGTTATTCTAGTAGATATAAAAACGCTTTATGTGGAAAGACAACTGTAAATAGTCTCGGTCTAGTGAAAGAATTCACGTTACAAATCCCTGCCAGTATTCTAGTGATTGCCCGTAGATACTCCAATAAAAGTTACAGTATTGAGAATCAGCACAAATCCCTGCTATATGAACACTGAGTGATACCACATTTCTATTAATAGTTTATGAATAACTGAACTTCCTAGAACTGAAAATAAGGCTTCTTCCACCCATACTGTTGGTGCAAGCTACCTGCTTGTCAACTTGATAAAAGATAGCACCACCTAAGGAAAAGGAAAGAAAATGCCTCCATAAGATCAGGCTCCTACCACAGAGGGCCTCTGAAAGACTCTACCTAGCAGTGTATCAAAGCAGATGCTGAGACTCATAACCAAACTTTGGATAGAGTTCAGGGAAAGAAAGAAGGGGGAGATAGTAAGACCTGGAGGAGACAGGAGCTCCATAAGTAGAGCAACAGAACCAAAATATCTGGGCACAGGGGTCTTTTCTGAGACCGATACTTCAACCAAGGACCATTCATGGATATAACCTAGAATACCTGCTCAGATGTAGCCCATGGCAGCTCAGTATCCAAGTAGGTTCCCTAGTAAGGGGAACAGGGACTATCTCTGACATGAACTCAGTGGCTGGCTCTTTGACCACCCCTACCCCAGATGGGGAAACAGTCTTGCCAGGCCACAGTTGAGGACAAAGTAGCCAGTCCTAATGAAACCTGATAAGCTAGGGTCAGATGGAATGCGAATAGGACCTCCCCTATCAGTGGAAATGGAGAGGGGCAAGGAAGGAGATGAGGGAGGGACAGTGCGAATGGGAGGAAGTGGCCTACAACTGGGTTGCAAAGTGAATAAATTGTAATTAATATAAAAAATAAAAATTTAATTAAAAAAGATCAGGCTGTAGGCAAGCCCATGGATCATGTTTTTTTCTTTTAAATTTATTTATTTTTATTAATTAGGAGCCTATCACAGAGTGACTCCAAAAAAATCTACCCAGCAGCGTATCAAAGCAGATGCTGAGACCCATGGGGCATTTTTTTTTTTAATCAGTGATTGAGATGGGAGAAACATGGCTATTGAAAGTGGTGCTGCACTGTCCTCTGTGACCTGGCAAGGCTGCTTGCCCCTCAGGGGTAGGAGTGGTCAAAGAGCCACTTCTAGTTTATATCAATGAATGGAACTTGGTTCGCAGTCCTGATGAGGCCTGATAAGCTAGGATCAGACGGAAGGGGAGGAGGACCTTCCCTATCAGTGGCCTTGAAGAGGGGCATGGGAGGAGATAAGGGAGGGAGGGTGAGATTGGGAGAGACTGAGGGAGGAGGCTACAGCTGGGATACAAAGCGAATAAACTGTAACTAATATAAAAAAATAAAAATTTAATTTAAATTAAAGTGGTGCTAGCCCTGGGTTTTGTGAGAAAGCTTTCAGAGCAAGCTACAAGAAGCAAGCCAGTAAGCAGCACACCTTCATGACCTCTGAATCAGCTCCTGCTTCCAGGGTCCTGTCATGTTTAGCTTCCTGCCCCAAATGCTGAATGCCTTTAATGATGGACAGTGATGTGGATGTATAAGCACCATAAACCCTTTCCTACTCCTTGCTTTTGGTCAGGGCATGTCATAATAGCATTAGCGATTCTAAGACATTATATTATATTTTAGATACTAAAAATCTCCACTAAAACCAAAAGAATATTAATCCTACTGTGACTATATCTTTATTCAAACATATATTTGGTACTAGTGCATATTGTGATTTTCTAATTTATCATATGCCGTGTTAAATAACAATTGCCACTGTTTGCCGTTACAGGGTTAGCGTGTCTAAGTCCATTCCCCCAGCATGTTCTGCCTGCATCCGTACTCCACATTCACGAGGTTATTTACGCAAAGACTTCACCGCTAATCCTCACTGTTTACCATCCACTGAAGTGACCTTTCACCTGCATCCCCTGCTTCATTGTCCTCTAAATTTTGACCCTTTTTCAGAGAACTGAACTATCTGATTTGTTTCTTCTCTGTCATAACTTTGTCAGAGTAGGAGCCGTAAAACTCCCTATGAATTCATTAAATTTACCAAGTTATTGAAACAAATTTGTTGGCTAACATATCTGCTTCCAGTGAACTCCATCACTTTGTTTCCTTTCATTTGACTTATTTTCATATTCCCAGATACTGTTCTTAGAACTATGGTATAAAGTCACAGCAATAGGCTGAATAGATGAGTAATTGAACTTTGACTTTTGCACACTATTTTAATCTCAGTAACAAAAATATTTGCCCAGAGTCTATTTACAGATATATCCTGCCCACAGACCATATTTTGTTTTGTTTTCTCCTCCTTAGAATAATTTCCTTCTGGAAATAAAAATATGTTTCTGTGGAATCTTGATTTTTTAAAATTTTTTCTACTGCCTAATTCCTTTTCATATTTAAACTTTCTGCTTAGACCTGTTTTTGGAAGCACTTAGACATAACTTGGACTTTTTAGACTCACTACATCTCTAATTTTTCTGACAATTTAACTTATGCACTTTTTAATATTTTGTCATTGATGAAGATTCTCATTATATTATATGTATTTCTAGAGAGAGAAATTTGATCATTTGAAATAATTTATTTTTTCCATTTAACTAAATAAAAAGAAATAAAAGTCATATGTGGCTGTGAAAACTACAGCTTTGACTGCAGTCTTTTATCTTTCTGTTTCAGTGTCTGCCTCCAGGCAAGGGCTATACCAGCACTTGCGCTGAGTCAGCACCTTCCTGGCTCAGAGGTCAGAGTTCACCCATTGCTCCCATTTCTGATATGCTCTGGACTTCTATTCTGTTCGACCGACTTCTCCATAGAACTTTGGATCCTACATTTAGGTCATCTTGGAAAAGCAGTGTTCTTACAAGGCATCTGAGATTGGTCCACCAAAATAAGAAAAAAAAAATGCTAACCAGGTCTTTCAGATAAAACATGAGATGACACAACAAATGCTTCACCACTTTTTAAAAAAAAAGATTAATTACACGAATGCTTGAACCATGGTGCTCTCTCTCATTAGTACCTGAAGGTGGTATCAGGGTATCAGGGATCCTCAATTTGTTTCCATTGCTTGCACTCCTGGTCACTCCCCACTCCACTAGCTCCAACCCCCATGTCAAGCAAAATTTAATGATGGCCACATTTATCTTCTTCTCCAAGGAATTTTGAGAACATTTTTCTATAATGCTAATGAGTTACCCCATCAATATCTTCTTTTGTAGTCAATCAATACAGTAATGTCAAATTCTCTCAGTTCTGTGTAAATCTGTGACAATGAAAAGACTGATTATAGCCTATGTGGAATGAGACTGCTTTCTTCTCTCCACAAGAACACCTATCACTTATCCTCTGTTAACGATGGCATACAGAAGACAATTGTAAAGTCAACCTTAATGAAAATCATATTACACTAATGCATTGATTGTGGTTTGAAAGCATCAAAACTACTTTATCTGGGAAAATGTTATTCTGTCTTTATACTGTTTCATGGAATTTTTCTAAAAGAATCGTTTTTCAAAGTTTTCTTCAAACATTGAAACTTGCATTGGAGCATCATCCACAAACAAATAACCTTTGAGAAAGTCATTCATAGCCAGCATTCACTCCGGGCTTGATTGATGATGCGGCCTTGTTTGTAATTACAGACCCAGCATTAAATGCGTGGTATTAAGGAACAGAAGAGCAAGAAAATCTATTTTGTTTTACTGCCATATAGAGTCGTGACACTATGAGTAATAACTGTATAGTTGCATTATTCGCATAGTAGAGGTTATGAAATTAACTATGAATGACATATTTCAAGTAAAGAATATGAAAAGATGCTGCATGAACTTTAAAAAAAGATTTAATTCTTTTCTTTGAACAAAAGGTCTGTATTGGACTGAGAATAAATACATTTGTAAGTTGCTCTGGACATAGTCTGAACATTCATCATTATGGTATAGCACATTTCCTTCACTTGTGAACTACACAATGCATAGCTTAATTATTTTTTATACATAGGGAAAGCACAAAATATTAATCAAGGCTCTATATACCCTAAAGATCTTGAAGGAAAATAATACCTCTATGTTTATTCTCATACCTAGCCAGAGCTCCATAATCAAATTAATCGTACTTTAATGCTTAAAGTGCAGTGTTAATTGGCAGTAGTTGCTGTGTTTGCTAAAGTGTTGGGGATTAGTTTGACGCTTGTATTTTGATGTTAATACTGACCTTCAAGATCTGGTTATTGCCCTATCCTTCTTGTGTAAATCCACCTAAGACATTATTCCTGATAAGTTAATAAAAAAGGCCTGCACCTGGGTAAGAGGAAGCAGGTAGGTGTGGCTAAGTTTCCCAGGCTTTGGGAACAGAAGGATCACAGGAAGCAGACAGAAAGGAAGAGAGGAGAGAGGAGGATGCCACAATGGGTCAATACAGAGAAGAAACCACATGGGCCGAAAGAAAAGACTATAGTAATAGCATAAAGAAAAACACCAAGATAAAAAAAATATAAGCAAGTATTTATAAGATTATGGAGGGTAAATGGCATTGGATGAGGGCTGAGACATGGATGATGAAATTGTTGAGATAGCGTAGGTGGAATTATTTGCCCGTCCCAAAATGTTTTAAGGCAATTATAAAATACAACAGATGTCTGGTTTTTATTTATACTGTTTATAGTGGCTTACATAATACCACCATAAAAATTAAAGGACTAATAATAAACATATTTAGCCCAGCATCAATTTAAAATAAAACAACAGGGAAGACTAGAGTGGTGGAATTAAATGACTGACATAACCAAGTAATGACTAGGTAGGGATGGAAACATAATGTAATTTATTGAGATGAATACAAAACATAAGACAGAAGCTCATTCCAAAAGAGCTTGTACACTATTGTTATGAGAAAACTGAGCTTTGGGGAAGATGGTTACCACAGATGTGCCATATAAGAGAGCATTCACACTTGCTTATTTTCAGTACTTTGGTAGTTTTGATGAGTCACTTCATTTTAGACACTACCAATTTCAATATGAAGTTCCGTTAGTCAAAGTTGAAAGCATCACAAATCTATGGATATAAATATAATGCTAGATATTTAGAAGGAACTTTTACAACATAAAAAACTTAGCAACAGATCAAAAGATGACTTCCCTAGCCATTGGTTTTGACCATGTATACAGAACAAGGTATGAAATCCTACTGAGATGAAGGCCTGGAGTCTAACCAAGAAAGCCATTGATTACACGCATAAATAATATTGTCCCTGAGTATGTCTAGCCTGGTATAAGATTTTATTTTATCTTAGAATGGCACTGGTTTAAAAGTATGTTTTCCTAGAGATGAATTAAATTTTAATTCAATTAAAATTTAACATTTTAATATTGGACCAAACTTGGAGTAAGAAAAATTTCACTGCTATCTAAACTTGAAATGAAAGTGGTCAACTCAACTTCAAAGCACACTTACCAAACCTACACCTATACCTAAATTTAGGATACTTTCTACTGCTTGCAGCTGCCACTTACAAATTGCTTCCAAATCATATGTACATATGTATGTATTTCAGACACTTACATCATCATGGTTAAAATATTAAACCATGTTATCTAGTGAAATATTTAATATTACATAAAAGTTTTCTATTACAGTCTGCTATGTAACACAGTTGCAGCTCTTCAGTAAAACCTGAGCTGGTTAATTTTACCACCAATCTTGAATAATTTTTTATAAAGATTCTTAGAAATCTCTGCACCAATTGTGTCTACTTGTAATTATTAGAAAGTAAATTACCTAATGAGTATCTTCATTGAATGGTTAGAAAGAATATGTTAAAGACCAAATAATATTTAAGCAAATGAAAGCACCTCTTTAGTTGAAATTATATTAATTCCCCTGTAATTTCTGTTAAAGACATAAAGGTTATAAGAACTCATATTGTGTGTTCTTTGTTTTGCTATGTGTTCTTTCAAACCTTTCATATGTGTTTCTAAGTGCCTTCATAGGCATGACATTTAATAATTGAAGGGGTGGTGTGTATCCTATAGATAAGTAACCTGAAGTTTGACATGTTCATAAAAATGAAAAAAATCCCATTGATAGAAAATGTCAGACCTATGAGCTTATCTGCTTCTAACATATATTTGCTAGCTGTTACTCTAAAATAAAATTTTAGGAATTTTTAAAGCAATGAATAGAGAAAAGAATCACTCCTCAAAATGGGCATATATTTACTTTCTCCCTGAAAGCATTTATAAAGCAAAGACCACTACAAAGATTTTCAGGTCTATATGGCACTTTAGGAAAGCGAATGTAGACAACATCATTTGAAAATCAAGGTGTCATTGTAGATGCTCATGAGTATTGCTAGAGTTCGAGTATTTGAAATGAGTTACAGGACACATATTTACTTTCTTCTTGCAAGTATTTCTAAAGCAAATACCATGACAAAAATAACTTTTAGGAGTATATGATGCTTTAGAAGAGTAAATATACACAGCATTGATTTGAAAAGTAAAGTGTTGATGTAAATGTTAATGCCCATAAGTATTGCTACAGTTCAGATATTTGGAACAGGGTATAGAATGATCTGATTATTTGGACCAATAAAGCTATACTGATCTCTAATGAGCATGTAAGATGCTTTTAGGAGACTCATGTGTAGAAAATGGGAGAGGAGAGTGAGCCCGGTAAAGAGCTTTGTAGTCTTTATCACACAAAAAGTTCATGAATATTTTAAAGATAAAACATGTAGTCCTTCAGCAATGGAATAATTATTGTATTGGAGGCTAGAATTTCCAGCCATCAGACATCTTAATAAAGTATGGGTTATTGCCTTTCTTCAAGGCAGTTAATGGGTCTGGGAAATGAACTTTGGAAACTAGAGTTCCATTATAAGTGTTCTATTCCTTAATGAGGCAATGTGGACATGCTTTTCAATCACTGTGTCAATTGAGTTGTCTCTAAATGTTTTAGAATCTCAATTCAAATATCACTGGGAAAGTAGAGGGATTAGAATTTATAAAAATTCTCTCTCCACATTTTATTTGAAATTCATTTATTGTCTCAAGCCACAACTTAAAATTCAACCCATTTTAATGCTAGGATTTCTCAGGCATTTCAGTCCAGGAGGAAATCATAAGCTTTTCATATTCCTCATTTACAAGTGTCCTCAGATTATTCAACATTTGGAGAAACAAACTGAATTTAAAATACTCCTAAAGAAATCTGTTGTCTTAAGACAAACACATTTGTCATAGAGCAAATCCAAATGGCCATAAGCACATTTAGAAACTTTTGTCTATCAAAAATGATCACTGTTATTCTACCTTAAATTACTCTAACTTTTTTTTAATTTTTATTTTTTTAATTTTTTCCTTATCAGTTACATTTTATTAACTCTGTATCCCAACCGTGTCCCGATCTCTCATTCCCTCCCAGTCCCTCCCTCCCTCCCTAATCTCCACCTTGCCCCTTTCCAAGTCCACTGATAGGGGGGGACCTCCTCGCCATTCATCTGATCCTGTTTTATCAGGTATCTTCAGGACTGGCTGCACAGCCCTCCTCTGTGGCCTAACAGGACTGCTCCTCCCTTGGGGGTGGGGAGGCCAAAGAGCCAGTCATTGAGTTCCTGTTAGCAATAGTCCTGTTCCCCTCACTTTGGGAAACCAATTGGTTACTGAACTACCACATGCTACATCTGAGCAGAGGTTCTAGGTTATATCCATACATGGTCCTTGGTTGAATGTCAGTCTCAGAAAAGACCCTGTACCCAGATATAGTTGGTCCTTGTGGAGCTCCTATCTTTTCCCCATCAGACTAACTCCCCTTCTTTCCTATGATTCCCTGTACTCTGCCAAAGGTTTGGTCAAACAACCCAGATGTCCATCAATGGAGGAATGGGTACAGAAATTGTGGTATTTTTACACAATGGAATACTACTCAGCAATCAAAAAGAAGGAAATCATGAAATTTGCAGGCAAATGGTGGGATCTAGAAAACATCATTCTGAGTGAAATATCCCAGGAAGAGAAAGACAAACAGAGTATATACTCACTTATATAGACCTATAAACATAATGAAATCTATACACCTAAAAAAGATAATCAAGAGAGTGGACATGGGGTAAGATGATCAATCCTCATTTAGAAAGACAGATGGGATGTGCATTGAATGTATGACAGGAGTCTACTGAGCGCATCTGAAATTACTCTAACTTTTAAATACTTATAAGTACAATGTTTTTAGTCTTTTGATCACTAGATTCTGTGATTGCTTCAAGTCCAATAATGTTTATTTCTAATCTGCTCACACCAAACACTTTTGAGTTCAGAGATGCCATTTCTTTCTAAAGTAAACATGACCTTGCTTTATTCCTATTAAGATTTCACCAGCTCATCTCTTTTTTCTTTACAACCAAATGTCTTTAAACTCAGGCCATGGACATTGTAGCCACACTTTTTCTCAGTTAATAAAATTTTGCCTATATTGCACTCAAGTATTTGCCACTATCAGACTGATAAATTTCTTTCATCAGAGTCACCAGCATACAAAAGAAAAAAAAATTAAATGAAATATGTTTTTCCCTGGTAGCATTTAAATTAAATTACAACTATGTGCTACCATTTAATTTATGGAAAGTTTAAATTAGCAAAACAGTCTCATAGAGCAAAAATTCAAATGGAAAAGAAAAACAACAAAAAAGTAAATGAATTTCCATAAAACATAAAACATTGCCCATACACAACTATGTTGTACGCAAAGATTCATTTCTGGCTAAAAGTAGTTCTTGCACCATTACCCTCAACAAAAAATGCAAATTCTGATTTTGAACATGAATTCAAGCCTGGGTGGTTTGCATGAGAATAGCCCCAATAGACTAATACATTAGAGTAAGTAGTCACTACTTGGTGGAACTCAAGGAGAAGGTTTAGGAGATATGGCCTTGTTGGAAAAAGTGTGTCTCAAAAGCCCATGCCATTCCCAGTTAGTCTTCTATGTCTCAAAAATGTCAGCTCTCTTGGTCTCCTTTTGGAACTCCTGTCCCCTCCAGGTCTTTCTAGCTACCCCTTCTTTCATAAAATTCCAGGCATTCTGCCCAAAGTTTGGCTATGAGTCTCAGCCTCTGCCTCCATATCTTGATCAATAGAGTCTTTCAGAGGCCATCTGTGGTAGAATGATAACAAAGGACAATGCGTGGAGAAGACCTAAAACTCTGGCTCAGTTGTAGCCCATAGACTCAGTCTCCAAGTGGGGTCCCTAGTAAAGGGAGCAGGGGCTATCTCTGGCATGAACTCAGTAGCTGGCTCTATGATCACCTCCCCCTGGGGGAGCAGCCTTGCCAAGCCACAGAGGAATACATTGCAGTCAGCCCTTGTGAGACATGATAAGCTAGGGTCAGATGGAAGGGGAGGAGGACCTTCCCTATCAGTGCGCTAGGGGAAGGGCATAGGAGGAGAAGAGGGAGGGAGAGTGAGATTGGGTGGAGAAGAGGGAGGGGGCCAGAGCTGGGATACAAATTGAATAAATTGTAATAAATGATAATAAAAATGTGAAAAAATGTGGGCTCTCAGCTATGGCTCTGGATCATGCCTGTCTACTGCCATGCTTTCACTGTGATGTTCATATACTCTAACTCTCTCTATCTGTGAGTAGCAAACTTTTCTATTCTATATGTTGCCTTAGTCATGGTATCTATAAAAAGAAAAAAAGCAACTAAGATAGAACTCATTAAAAAAGAAAAAAACTGACTCAATGAACTCTGAAAGACTGAGTCCAACAATGTGTGTTTTAAGAAGAAAGATCATTCTTTTTAATTAATTATTTTTCATTATTTGTTCACACAATACATTTGATCATTTTCTTTCCCCTCCTCCAAGTTCCCCCGGATCTACCTAGCTCTAACTCATATAACTTCTCTCTCTCCCTTTCTCTCTCTCAAACCAAAATGATCTGCAAAGTAACAACAATAATAAAACTAACACAAAAGTTTGCAAAACAAAACAGAAACACACAAAACAAGATCCAAATAAGCTTCTCTTGATATATCTACAGAAGCATTTACTCATCCATATAAATTGAAGCTCTATTTGTAATAGCCAGAAATTGGAAGCAGCCTAGATGTCCAGAAACTGATGAATGATCAGGAAAAATGTGGCAAATTTATACAATGGAAGACTAATCAACTGTCAAGAAAAATGAAATTATGGAAATCACAGGTAAATAATAGATGGAGGTAAAAACCATCATCCATACTGAGGTGCTTTGGATGCCAAAAGATAAATATTGCATGTTTTCTGTGTGAGGATACCCTTTTAAATTTTAGACATATGTTAGAAAATATGTGTGGTATGTCCACTTTTCAGCTGACCTGTGCAGACCTTGTCTGCTGGACATGGGATCTGAGGACAAGAAAGGATGTGGCAGACAATAGCCTCGCGCTGTAGACAATCATGTTCTAGTTTCAGTGGACTTTTTACACTAAGGTAACAAGGAAAGCAATGGTCCAAGAAAGGCTGTTTGAGTTCAGAAAAATACCGTCACAAAAACATGATCAGAAAAATATGTAAATAAACATTAGCACATACGAAGCATTAACAAAGTAGCTCTTTCTCAGAATGTTTTTTTTTTTTGGGGGGGGGGAAAGAGCACTTTAAACACAAATTTACAAAAATGAATAAATCATTACCCTTGTCTAAGAAACCTTGATGCTCATTTTTCCAAGTTCAAGAAAGATATCCTGTGGAATTTGGATGATATGTGTCTCTCAGGTATTCAATGTTTCTTTCCTAGTTGAGGATCCTGTTTGGAGAAGCCTATGAGATGCTAGCCTTCTGGAGAGAGTGTGTCACTGGCGATGGCCTTGAGGTTTTAAAATTCATGTGTCATTCACAATTGCTCTCTTTGCTCTCTGTTGGCAGTTTGAGATGTGAGCTCTAAGCTGCTGCTATGTCTGTGACCTCTTGTCATGACATCATCATCATTTGGACCCTCTGAAACCCCTAAGCCCCAAACACACTCTTTCTTTTAAGTTGCCTTGATCATGGTGGATTGCTACAGCAGTATAAAAGTAACTAGGACATATCCTAAAATAACAGCAAACATTATTGTAACAGCTTCATTTTAACATACAATATAGCCAATATACAAACGAGAACTTAAGTTTTCATGTGCAGTCCCTTGTGAGCAAAAAATTGTCCTATTATCTGTAAGTTTGGGGCATGAAAAGTCACAGATAAATGTCAGCTGTTTTTTATTGGGGGAATAAATTAACTAAAAAATTAAAAATTAACTGAAATTATTATTGGTAATATTTATTGTGAGATCTAAATTTATGCACATAACATTGCAGTAATGGTGTATATAGGATTACATTAATCAAATATATCAAAAATTTTTAACTATACCGACATCTACCATAGTATGTTATAATCTTGATAATATATATTATAATATATATTCACATTTATGAACAAATTTGGTATGGATTCACATTTTAAAATCATGTTCTTCTTGAATATTATATTTGCTTACATTTATTTAACTATGATTTATTGATTTCAAATCAGTTTATTTTTTCATTTCATGTTCTGTATTTACATTATTAACCATTTCTTTTACCTCCAAGTTTAGAGTATATGCTCCACGAATTTTCATCTCTGTGAAGGAAAATCAACCCAACTCTAAAACAGGTCAAAAGTTCTTTCTTCATCATAGTTTTTCTGAACTATTAAATGAAACTTGTGTCTCATTTTGCTAACATCTTTCTACCTATATGCTTCTAAGCATAACCCACTTATTTTTAATCAATTATGGTAGTGTTAAGAAGGCTGGAATTTATTTCGTATTTTGCCATAAGCTTTTGAGAGTCTTCATAGAGCTAACAACACTTACTGTTATTTGTCCCCCCCGAATCTATCCGAAAGTGACTTTTGCATGACAGTTAGTAATATTTTCACTTATTTATTCTCAGCTTTGCTCCAAACTCATTTTGAGAGCTATTCCACCAAACTTTTTAGCTTAACTGAATGAAATTGTGAATAAATTATTAGACGTAATAATATATTCTCTTGAGAAAATTATAATTGTATTTTACACTTTAAAAATATAAAGGATGATGAATTAAATTGTTTTTACTAGCAATAATTGAAATTCAAAATTTGATAATCCCTATTGTTACTTTAAATTTTCAGAAATTTATTCCTTTTAGACAAATATATAGTTAAGCATATTAAATACTATCTGGATAAATTTCCTATAAATCTTCATAAAAATAAAATTTATCTATGCATTCATACCAGCTAAACACTATTGCCAAAAGTCTGAAGAGTGCCAGCCAAGAGAAAGAAAAGCATCGTGGGCCTATCTACGTGAATATTATGAAAAAAATCATTACTATAGACAAAGCAGAGTAACTGTCCACAGATCCAGGACAGAGAGTTAACCAACATTGCTCAAGCTTTACAATTCCTTTTAATGGAAAATGTATCAGTTTAAATAAAACTGTGTAGGCTACAGTATTTTTAGTAAGTGATTCAAAGATCATTAAGTTTTTACAGATTATTTTTCTAGTAACATATGGAGTATTTGATACATTGAGTTTATTGAAGTTTTCCTTGTATATCTTGAATTAAAACTGGAAAAACGATGTTTTCGTTATTGTGTTTAATTATTCGTGTGTTTATTTGTGTGCAGGATGTGTAAGAAGCAACATGTGCGCATGACATCAACATAAATGTCAGAGGGCAGCTCTGTAGAGTCAGTCAGTCCTCTCCTACATTAACTGGGTTCCAGGCTCAAATACAGGTATCCAGGCTTATTTGAAAAGGGCCTTTACCTGCTCCTTCATCTCAACAGACTGTATATCGTATAATTTTAGATTAACAAACTGGCTCCAGATATAACAGTAACCATATGCATTATACAATTATATTCAGTATTTTACATGCAAATAATGTAATCGCTGTTTATCTAATACAAGTTGGTTTAAGAGCTATTTGCATGATTAAATAAAATGTTAATTTGTAAAGAAACTTGCAAGAACATTTGTTTTATCTAACACTAGGAGGAGAAACAGCACTTAGACCTTCATATGCAGATCCAAACTGATCTTTTGTGTACATCTTGTTATAAACAATATACGGCTCTTATCATTCAGCACATTCATAGTATCTGTGGTAAAACCAAAATGGTGTGGTAAGTGGAATATTAACAAATAGTTTATGACATATTTTCAAATACTGTCTTTTGCATATCTTCAGAATGAAAGTCCTCATAGTTTTTAATACTTGGTGATTTTTTTCAAAGCTCCTCTCAGTACTGTAATATTTCCTGGGAAGTGGACCTTTAGTGACATCAGAAGAGCTGAAATGTGAAGTGAAAAACAGACTATGATTACACCATTCCTCGTAAATAGCAATTTTCTCACCTACATCCCATTGTTCCTAAAGACATTAAATTAGCCATGTACTCTCAGCTGGGGAGGAATTCCTAAGCGAATATACATTGTTGACATGGGCATGAACATGTCAAGGTCCCCAATGCCTCACACTCGTGTGAAAGACAAATTTGTCTGTGGGTATGGCTTCGGGAACTTTCTCGTGGTCCAAGTGCTTATGAATGAACGAACGGCCAGCGTGTTCAAAACTAGCAGCCACAGCTTACTTCTTCCAATGACTGAAACCTGAGGCTTTACCCACACAGAAACCCTACCAAGAGCAGCCAACTCTTCCTTCTTGTGCTGTACACGATAAATACACTGAGCACCTTCCATTAGAGGGAGCACCTTCCATTAGAGGGAGCACCTTTCAACTGACCACAATTTGTCTGTATGTATGTCTGTGTCTGCCTGTCTGTCTGTGGTTCCTTCATTACCCCAGTGAATCTTTCAAGATCCAGCTATGCAAGACACGGCAATGTATACTACCAAGTAAACACAGACTGAACAAGTCTTGCATGCTTCATTTTTCTTCCTAAAAGTCTTCTCTGGATTTCTTTTCTTAGCACACTCAAAATGGTATTCATGAAGCTATTTATTCGAATTTAAATTCAGCCACTTAAACCACTGATGGTTCGTCTTTGTACTCACTAACAAGGGTATGTTTCACATCTCACTCTGAAATCCTCTGTCTATGTGATACTTGATCATTTCCATGCCATCCAAACCCAGCACACACTTAATTGCTTTCTTTGATCTCAAGAGAAGATACCTTGATAAATAACTTTTAAAATAATATTCAGTGAACAGACTTGAAAATTTCCCATTAAAAATTGGCCTGATGCACATATGAACTAACAGAGACTGTGACAGCACACCCGAAACCTGTACAAGATGAAACCAGACAAAAATCCCAAAACAGCTGTATAATTGAAGTGTATTATAAAATTTCTGATTACCATTCTAGGGGACTGTTACTGAATTAGTGCATTTCTTAGATTCTTTCATGACTTAGAAAACATCTGATATCACAACGTATGCACTGTCACATATGTCTTCCAGTATTTGCACTTCATCTGCTCAGTTTAATAGGATAGGATGGCTTACAGGGACTCTAACCTACCAAAGCCTGACAGGTGAAGCAGTATGAAATGAAAAATCTTAGTAGAAGAAAAACAATTAAGTCAAAATTGTATGTACACAAATGCGGCACATGATAATGATTTCTTTCATTAATGAAAACCTTTTGGTAATGAGAAATAATCTCCACTATTTCAGAATCAATATTACCACTAGCCTTTGACTCACTACTCGGCTTCACTGACGACTCAGTGTCAGGTGGCTTGTCTTTCCAGTTCAGTGCACTATCTGCGAAAGAAGGCAACCTGAACACACACACATGGCATTAACACCCACATAAACTCTTATTCCTAGGATGATCTCAGTGTCCCCTGGCAGGACTAATTCTGGATGAGGAGTGGAACATAGCGTTGATCTCGTTCCAGACAGACTTGATTTCTCAAGCACCACTCCATATTCGGGTTTCTCTTTGTTTTACCATCCCCCTTGCATCTCTTGGTTAGGTTTTTTTCCCACTTGGTAATTGAGTTCACAGGGACTCAGGAAACTATCATAAATGATTATGTCTAAAGTTTTAAGAAGCACAACCTACTTCTTATTAAAAATTATAATATATTATGCAGTATATATTATGTAGTATAATGGTTAAATATCTCTCCACTCATTCCTAGGAAGAAAATCATTATTGAGGAAATGAACTTTAACATGAAGTTTAATAGACTAACTCAAATAATTTTACTACAGTGTAGTATTTGCAAATAAACACAGTCAAGTGCCCAAGGAAGTAGTTTAGTGGATAAAATAAATGCTTTCTATGCAGGGATAAAGTCTTGGGTTTGAAACTTCAGCAATCACATAAAAACCTGTGTGTGTGTCCTATGTTCTGGCAGATTCAATGCTAGGATTGGGAGGTGTAAGCAGAAGAACAATCTCTGTTGCTTTTTGTAGCCAGACTGGTTCCAGGTCTAACAAGAGTCCCTGTCTCAAGGGAATGAGACAGAGAGTGATAGAGCAGAACTGTCAACATTCTTCTCTATCTTCTTTACACACGTATCTTAAATCTAGGGAAACTATTTGTGAATTTATCCAGTTGGCCTTATCTGTTGAAATGGATGAAATTGTATTGGTAAATTTTATTACTGTTCATACTCTGTGTAAGATGAAAGATTATTTAAGACATTTTGTTGGCATTGGTATTTTCATTCCATATTATTTCATGGTGGTAGCTCAACTAAAAGCGTATAGAAATATACTACACATGGAAAAATATGACCATTCTTTAACGGAGGAGACCCAAGTGCGAACAATGCTTACTTCCTCAGGAGCATCCTGTGAACAGAGCTACCATGGAAGATGGGTTGCACACGATAACCAGCAGTATGAATAATAATAAAAAAATTATATAGAACTCTTTCGTTTCTCCCTGCATCACTGTAGCATCTTCTCTTTATTGAAGATAACTCTATACCTTAAATTACAAATAAGTTACAAAATCACTCTAACATTTTACTGAATTGGACAAAGTAATGTCATGAATTAATGTGATTTCCCTAGAGTTATACAACAAATTAGAGGCAGAATTACAGAATCCTGTGGCAATAAAGTATATTTTTTTTCATTCTGGCACATTACCTTTGAGCTACCTTTGTTACCACGGAGATAAAGATCATTTCAGTGTTGCTGTGACTTGCAGCCCTGACCTCTCATCAAGGCTTTCTTATAATTCATCTTTCAAATGAAGAGTAATCTACTACTTTCTCTTCCAAATGCAGTATTACATTTCCTAAAGCTCACCTGATTTTTTTTTTTTTTAGAAAAACCAATAAACTTGTTTATTTTATTGGAAATTAACTTTCAGGGACAAATTGGAAAATTGGGAGAATAGCAAAAGGTAATGTGACTATTTTTTAATGTAATAGATAATGGAAAGTAGTATTCTTACAATAATGCTGGACTTGGGCCAGAGAAATGGCTTGAGAATAAGAGTGATTTCCTCCAGCCCTGATGAACTGAGCTTAGCCTATGTGTCCTGTTTCATTTAAAATAAGTACATGAATATATTTATGTTTGTGATTTGGTGTTTTTATTACTGTGTTTATGTATACATATATACATTTGTGTGTCTCTTTTTGTATGTCTTTGTGTATGTGTGCATCTCTGTGTATGTCTGTGTATATGCATTTTACTGTGTGTGTGCATCTGTGTGTGTGAGAGAGAGAGATGGGGGTCTTTAAGTATAGTTGATAATGATGTTAATTTTTTTTTATTTTGACAATTCAGAAATGAGACTGTGGGATCTTCTAATATTTAAAAAAATAATTATTATCATTTATTACAATTTATTCTATTTGTATCCTGGCTGTGGCCCTCTCTCTCTCATCTTCTTCACCCTCCCTCCCTCTTTTCACCTTATGATCTTCTCCTAATCCACTGATAAGTGAGGTCTCCCCCCTCTTCTATATCACCTCAGTCTATCAAGGTCTCATTAGGACTGGCTGCATGTCTTCCTCTGTGGCCTGGCAAAGCTGCTTCCCCCAAGGGGCCATGATCAGAGAGCCTGTCACTGAGTTCATACCAGAGAAAGTCCCTTCTCCCCTTATTAGGGAACCCACTTGGAGACTGAGACTAGGGGCTACATCTAAGGCTGGGTTTTATGTCCTCTCCATGCATTCTCCTTGATTGGGTATCAGTTTTTGCAGGTCCCTCAGGGCTGTTTTGGATCTGATGGTCTCCTTTTGGAGCTCTTGTCCCCTCCAGGTCTTTCTATCTTCCCCTTCTTTCATAAGATTGCCTGCACTCTACCCAAAGTTTGGCTATGAGTCTCAGCCTCTGCTTCCATACCTTGATCAGTAGATTCTTTCAGAGGATGACTGTGGTAGGTGCCTGTCCTGTTCCCTGTTTTCGTCTAGTGCATTTATCCTTCTGAATGAGGATTGAGCATCTTCCCTAGGGTCTTCGTTGTTTTTTACCTTTTTTAGGAGTATAAATTTTAATATGTTTATCTTATATGATATGGCTAATATTCACTTATGAGTGAGTATATACTATGAGCGTCTTTCTGCTTCTGGGTTACCTCACTCAAGATGATCTTTTCTAGTTCCCTCAACGGAGGAATGGATACAGAAGCTGTGATACATTTTCAGAATGGAATACTACTGAGCTATTAAAAACAAATCCTGAAATTTGCAGGGAAATGGGGGGAACCAGAAAAGACAGTGGAAGTGGAAGAAGAGAGGAAACAGGACTGAAGCCTACTGCAGATATCCTGTAAAAGACACCAACCAGCAGGGGATCAAAGCAGATGCAGAGACTCACAGCCAAACTCAATACAGAGTGCAGGGAATCTAATGAAAGAAAGGAGATATAGAAAGACTTGTAGGAGACAGGAACCACACTAGGAGACCAACAAAGGCATAAAATAATAAAATAAAATAAATGAAATAAAATTAAATTAAATTTAAAAAAGGAGGGACCAAGGGCAACTTCAGAGACTGATACATTAGTCAAAGACCACATATAGAGAGGACCTAGACCTCCTGCTTAGAGGTAGCCCATAGACAACTCAGTCTCCATGTGGGTTCCTTAGTAAGAGGAGAAAAGACAGCATGTGACATGAACTCTGTTTCCTGCTCCTTGATCACTTCTCCCTTGTGAGGCAACATAGCCAGCCCACAGAGGAAGGGTTTCCAGGTAGCCCTGATGGGACCTGAATGGGAGGACTTTCTTAACAGTAGATTAGAAAAGAGGGATAGGGAAGGAAGAGAGAGGGAGGGTGGGACCAGGAGGAGATGAGGGAAGGCTTTAGAATCAGGATACAAAGTGAATAAATTTAAAATAATAATAATAATAATAATAATAATAATAATAATAATAATAATAAATGTCCACTGGAGGATATGGTACTCTAAGCCTTTATGCTTACAACTTGAGAGGCAGAAGCAGGAATGTTTTTGTCAGTTCAAAGGCCAGCTTGTTCTACGTAACCAATATGTCTCTCAAAGCACACATATGAGAAAGACAAAGAAAAAGAGACAGGTAGACAGAGACACAAGAAACAGTCAGAGAAACAAAGACAGAGTTGGTTTTGTTTATTCTTTTGTGTTTGTTTGTTGGTGTGTTTTAACCTTACAAGACAGACCAACAAAGAAACATCAAGCTGTTATTCAAATATTTGTAGTCATATCTATTTTAACCTATCCATTGTCTTCTTTGATGCCTATAGGGGAAAAATTTTTAAAAAAAGTGTCAGATCATATACTGTGGCACATAACTTTGTTCAATTCTTAGACTTTTTCTATTATTGAGAAATTAAAGAAGCCTACATGAAAGAATATGAAATGGGAAGTCCTCCTTTCCTGCACTTTCACAGATGGAAACACAGAGTGACTGGCATGAACCAGTACATCCAAGTCTGCTCTAAACCAGTTCCGGGATTAAAAATCCACTACTAATAAACAGTCATTTTGAAAAATGACAGACAGAGAGAAGAAAGAGTACACAGAGTGACAACTTACTGAAAGTGGATGAAGATCAAATTAAGGGGTACATGGCAATCTCCAACTACCTGCCTCAATTGCAAATGTGCACAATACGTGCAAAGGACCATGATATGTTGCCTGGTTTGGGCACTTAAACTGGGCATATGGTTATTTTATCTTTGCTAATTTGTTTTATGGCCCCTTTGGAAATAGCAATGACCCAGGACCATTGCTCTACTTCTCTGAGTACAAGTCTCAAATCCTGAGACTGTACCTCTTTCATATTATTTGATCCACTTTCATTTATTTTGCTTTCATCCAGAAGTTTTTACCTATAATTGCTGGTGGATAAACTCTCTTGTAACTTGTACATGTTTAGCTATGTTTTCTGTTCCAAGGGAGAAGCACTGAGATGCCGGTCCAGATCACCAGCGTGATAATGAGCCCTGAAAACAGACCTGGCTGTCTTGATCCCGTTCTTGGGGGACAGGACTTAATTTTCCTTTGGTAATATTAAGTATATAATTGCACAGATATGTTCATTGGTTTGATAAAGAACCCACAGTATTGTCATGTTTTAGATTTGTGTTGTTGATGTTTATGACCTCTAATTCTACATTGTTGCTGAATTGTGTTAGAGATTTGATGCATTTAGCTCATCTTATGGGTTTCTCTATTACCCATTCTTCAATACAATGAATACAATAAACTCTCCATTCTCAAATATATCCCATTTAATTTCATATATTACTGATATTTATGTACTAAATTTATGATAATAAACTCCTCATTTGCATCACTAACAACATTTATTTAGTGTTCTTGTTATGTCTGTTCACTTTACTGTCATGAGAAAATAGTATTTTTATTTAGTCTGAGTTTTGAAAACTTTTGTCATGAATTAATATTATGTTTTACTTCATTTCTTGACCTTGGATAATCTTAGCAATTTATTTTAGTTATTTAATAAAATATTTTGTTATGTAAAATGAAATGCCAGTATAGTATGCAATAATGTGAGTCCAGAGGAATAAAATAAAGGGGCCAATAAAGTCATCTACATAGTAAACTATAAAGACAGTATAAATGCTTTAGGCTGTGTAAATTTCTCTATAATATTTGATATTCTATAAAGAAACAATTATAAATTTTGCTTATTGCTTTATAATTGCAAATTGTATGACACTAATATCATTACAATTGAAGACTGAAGTTGTAAAAGAGGAAACATTTTAAATAGCATTGTATTAAACAAGTGTTGATCTCAAGCAGATTGATACACAGTAGGATGTTATTTTTAAACTCCATATTCATTGAGAAAACAATTCAAGCTATGTAGTAGTCAAAGAAATAGGAAAACTGAGGTGGTTTCCTAGAAAATCTCTGTTATACAAAAGAAAGAATGGAAGCTAGAAAAGTAAAACAAATTAAAATATAAAAATGAAGTGATAATGGTAGAATCAACCTTAATTTATTGTAAATACACTGCACATGAATAGAGAGAAAATCTAATATTAGGGATAGCTTGGTAAGAGTAACTTTATAATGAGGACTAAAAGGACCTCTTATGAGGCGTGGGACATGAGTTTTGTAAAACAAAGAAATTATAGCTTTTATTCTAGAGACAGGAAACTCTTAATATCTGTTGTCATTTCATTTCTTTCTACTATCATTTTTTAGAGAGATCTTTGGTATGTAGTCCAGGCTGGTCTTGACCTTGTTATCCTCCTGTTCCAGCCTCCCAAGTGCTAGGATAACAGACGTTCATAACTAGCTTGGTCATTAGTGATTGCACAAAATGTCAAGACACTTTAATAATTAAAATTAGGCTTCCAGAAGGGGGGAGTAGTTAGTATAGCCTGACATTCACAGACAAGTGAATGTTGTTGAGACTTGATGTAGTGGCACACACCTGTAATTTAGGCACCAGGAATACTTAGGCAGGAGGATCGTTAATGAGACTCCTACCCGGTAAAGTGCTCTGAAAAAGAAACTGCTGAGAACTTAGCCCCAAATAGGATATCTACAATCATCTTCTCAAAAACTAAGGAAATATAGATGGGAAGCAGGAGAAGGAGAGAGCACTGCAAAAGCTGTGGCATGACAAAGGAAAGTACAAACCCATGGAAGCACTTGATACCTGCACAAGATCTGCACAAGGCTGGCGCCTTCAGCATTCCATCAGAGTGGACCTCTGCTTGTAAGACTTTAATCTCATCTCACCCTGGGGAGCAATTAGTGGGAGAGAGAAAGTCATATACCTCTGTAGATGCCACCAGTGAATTACCATTGCTCAAGTAAATAATCTCCCACCAATAGGCATGCTAGAACTACTAATTAAATTTGTGGAAAACAAAAACACAGAACAAAGGAAAAGACATTTTCTTTGACTGATGTATAGATTTCTTCAATTGTATCTTCTATACCTGAGATTCTTACACCTCTTGTATTCTGTTGGTGATGCTTGTGTCTATAGTTCCTGTTTTCTTTCCTGGGTTTTTCATATCTAGGATTGCCGCAGATTGTCTTTATTGCTACTAGTTCTGTTTTTAGGTGTTTAACAGATTTTTTTTCTTTTCATATTTGATTGTAGTTTCCTCTCTTTCACTAAGGGATTTCTTCTACTCTTTTACTTGTTTGCTTGTATTTTTCTGTTTTTCTTTGAAACCTTTATTTTCCTACTTTAAGGCCTTAATCATTTTCATATCCTCAGATTTAAAATCTTTTTGTTGTGCTTTGGGTGTGATAGTATATTCAGGGCTTGCTGTGGTGGTACTTCTGGCTTCATATGGCCCTGAGTTTTGTTGCTTGTATTCTTGTGATGGCCTCTAGCCATCTGGCTGACTCTGGTGTTAGCCAGTCTAGTAGTCCCTCTGTTGGGTTCACTATCTGTGTCCCAGGTAGGCTAGGAAGATTGGGAACAGATGGAACAGTTCTCCAAGCCCAAGGCTGTTCCAGTGCCCTGCAGAAATCCTAGGGGTGGGGAACAATATGGCTTGGGTTCCAGTCCTAGCTTACCTCCACTGGATTCACTGCCTCTGCTAGTTCACTGTCTATGTAACAGGTTGTCTAGAAAGATGGGGAGAAGGTAGAAAGATCTCCAAACTGAACGGTGCTCCTTCATCTGAAGGGCTCCCCAGTGGAATATTATTTGTGGAATATTATTAGCCATAAAAATAATCATTCTGGCAAAGAAAAAAAAAAGTAAAACTGAAAAGGCGTATAGTAAGAGAAAAGAAGGGACACTAAAGGCCACACATTTTAAAATACTCTTTATAGGAAATGTTACTATAGTCAAATCTGCAAAGAAACAGAGAAGACGTATGTTGTTAAAAGCTGGGTGAGGAGACAATGGACTGGGCTGCAAATGTATAGGATGTCATCTTTTCTTCTATCCTGCCTCTTCTTTTTGCCTTGTCCCTTTCACAGTATTTGTTTAGAATGTACAATGCACCTGTACTCTCTCTAGAAGAAAATGAGTGTGCTAGTCTGAAAAGTCCATTTTCTCCAGATTTTGAAATGTTGTATTTAAGAAAAACGTAGCTTCTATTACCTTGACCTTAGTAATTCATCATCAGCCTTAACCATCCCTTTATTTGTACCAACTCAGTATTGCACTGCATAATCACTTTCTGCTTTTTAAACTGTTTCAGCAGCAAAGATATATGAACATTCGGCAAACACTGAATTTGTTTGTATAACTATTTACAGAAAATTGTTGGTTTGTAATGCAATGTAAATAGTAGGTTTAGATGTGTGAGGCGAATGGTGACCTTTGTGGAATATAAAAGTGGTAAACACAAATATACTACAAAGTAGGGTTTGTATAGAAATATTGCCAGGAAGAATGTAGAACACTATAAAATATACCAGTGAACTATTGTTTTAGTGTGTAATTCTTCTTCAGTAGTTGGATACTGCTTTGTATTATCTAATGTCTATATTACCACTAGGAAAAAGTAAAATTAATAAAAATGATCATAGATATAAGAAGCTCATATTTCGTTCAACCAATGTAAACAAAATGTAATGCAGAGCCACAGGAGCAATATGTTTGAGCTTATGATTCTGCTTTCTTTTAATAAAAACACGAGTGAGTAGAAGAGTGACACTTTGAGAAGTAATATAGTAATCAGTATTTTCTAGTGTTTCTGAGACCTTACTACACATTCCCTTTCGATGACCAGGTATGAATGCAGGCATCACCACAGGGCCTGAAGGACGTAAGATAGGACAGGAACATTCGTTTACTCTAGAGCACTGTTTCCCAACTCACCCACACATAACAGTTATCTAGATCGCTCATATAAAGAAACTGCTTCTGTTTCTAAACCTACCTTTTCCTGGAATAGAGTTTATTTAGACAACCAGAGTCACTCCATTATTTTCATAAATAGATGAGAATCAGTGCAAAAGACATTCTTGAAACACTTTGCATAATGATTCTTGAAAGCTTTTTCAATGACATTTAACCATCAAAAATATCTTTAAGATTATGATAAAAAGGGAAAATAACCCAGGTCAGCAAAATTAGTGTATTAAATAATTTCACAGAAAAAAATTGTACTTAAACTTAAGAAATTGATGTTTCCATGTAATTGTGGATATTTCAAACTGTTAGTTAACTTCTGTGTAGCACATTTTGCTTTGCTGTGTTTTGACACCATTGAAAGGAAAATTTCGAGAAAGCACAGAAGTTAGTTTCTTCTGTAGGTCCAAACAAAAGATGTCTAATCATAGACAGAAATTTTCCATACTCCATCTAATCCATCCATTTCTCATAGTGGAGTCTCTTTTATTGAAGTTAAGGATGTCTAGTCATCTAGTACCTAGTGCACTACTGAACTTTGGAGATAAATCTAGGTACAGTAGTTTCCTTTTTTTTTTTTTTTTTT
>REGO01000613.1:774837-821145 GCA_010120015.1 Rhombomys opimus
AATTCGCCCGCTACAAGTCTGGCAAATGGATGTTACCCATGTTTCCTCTTTTGGCAAACTACAATATTTACATGTTTCCATTGATACTTGCTCTGGAGTTATGTTTGCTTCCCCACTGACTGGAGAAAAGGCAGCCCATGTCATCCAGCACTGCTTGGAGGCATGGAATGCCTGGGGGAAGCCCAAAATTCTCAAAACTGATAATGGACCAGCTTACACCTCTCAAAAATTTGGGCAGTTCTGTCATCAAATGGGGGTGACCTACTTAAAGGGTCTCCCATATAACCCTCAGGGACAGGGTATTATTGAACGTGCTCATCGCACTCTAAAGTCCTACTTAATAAAATAAAAAGGGGGAGTCGAGGAGGCTCTGCCCTCAGTGCCACGAGTGACTGTTTCCTTGGCACTCTTTACTCTCAATTTTTTAAATTTGGACAGTCAGGGCCACTTGGCGGCTGATCGCCACTGCTTAGAGCCTAATAGGCCTAAGGAAATGGTCAAATGGAAGGATGTCTTGACTGGTCAGTGGAAAGGCCCGGATCCTATTTTAATAAGATCCAGGGGAGCTGTTTGTGTTTTTCCACAGAAAGAAAACAATCCATTCTGGGTACCGGAGCACCTCACGCGAAAGCTCACGGCAGCTGAAGATGATCCTCCAACGAATACACCTGCAACTAATTCCAGTTCTCGCTTGGATCCTTCTAAATCGGGCTCCTAGTATTGTGGGGGTACAATGTTGGGCCATTTTGTCTGCATTCCCGAAGATTGCTCACAGATGGCTTATTATCCTGGGTTTCTTCTGCCTTTTCTTATTTTAAAGAATGGGTGGGTGTTGGAATGTTTGGTGCAGCATTATTTTGTGGCTTAGTGTTTTTACTCTGGTTGTTCTGCAAACTCAAAACCCAACAAAAACGTGACAAGGTAGTGATTGCACAAGCGCTAGCGGCCCTAGAGCAAGGATCATCTCCCGATGTTTGGCTATCTATGCTAAAAGATTGATGGACAGGAATGTTGCCTCCGCCTTTGCAGTTGCAGAGCCAAGGTATATAGGTTTACAGCCCTTGCACCCCCTGGGATTTATTTCCATTGCACGGGGAATGGGTGTAAACCTAATTTTCATTGTAAACCAAATAGTCTGGAAAGTCAGTGACAGAAGAGTGCAAATGAGTCTCCGCCCACCTAAGACAGGACAGCCTCGCCATGAGAAGGCTGCTCCAATGACGGGTAACGGCCGAGCATTGCCTTCCACCAGGCTCAGACGTTGGTAATGTTTATAGGTTGGCATTGCACTAACTTGGCTAAGAGGACTTGCTGTTTATTGAAACAAAAAGGGGGAGATGTGGAGAGCTGAGGTTCAGACGCCATTACAAGATGGCGCCGGCATCCGGTCTCTGTACAGGTAACAAGCTTTGGGGCGCATGTGCTGGATGCGAAAGCGCGCCAAGCCACTGCCTGAGCCGTCAGACGGGTGATGAGTAAGCAGCCAATCAGGGTATGACACGTCACTCCACGTCACTTAGGTGCAGTCAGGGCTTATTTAAGCAGCACCACTTTGGGGCCTGGGGTCTTCCTCCTTCCATCGCTTGACGATAATAAAGCCTGCTGCAGAAGGATCCTGTTGTCCATGTGCATTCTTGCTGGCGAGACGATTACGCGGGTCGCAACACTTAAAGAAATATTCAACCTCATTAGCCATCAGGAAAATGCAAATCAAAACCCTAACCCTGAGATTTCACCTTACACACATCAGAATGGCTAAGATCAAAAACTCAAGAGACAACACATGCTGGAGAGGTTGTAGAGAAAAGGGAACCCTCCTCCACTGCTGGTGGGAATGTAAACTTGTACAACCACTCTGGAAAGCAATCTGGCGCTGTCTCAGACAACTAGGAATAGCGCTTCCTCAAGATCCAGCTATACCACTCCTAGGCATATATCCAAAAGATTGTCAAGTACACAATAAGGATATTTGCTCAACCATGTTTGTAGAAGCCTTATTTGTAATAGCCAGAAGCTATAAACAGCCCAGATGTCCCTCCGTGGAGGAATGGATGCACAAATTGTGGTATATCTACACAATGGAATATTACTCAGCAATAAAAAAAAAAACAAGGAAATCATGAAATTTGCAGGTAAATGGTGGGATCTGGAAAAGATCATCCTGAGTGAACTATCCCATAAGCAGAAAGACACACAAGGTATATACTCACTCATACAGACATATAATATAGGATAAACCTACTAAAATCTGTACACCAAAAGAAACTAATTAAGAGGGAGGACTCTTGCTAAAATGCTCAATTCCTATCCAGAAAGGCAAAGAGCATTTCTTAAGTGTTCCTCCACCATTCAATATTCCTTTTCTGAGAATTGTCTGTTTAGCCCAGAACCCCATTTTTGTTTGTTTGTTGTTTTAATTCTTGAGTTCTTTATAACTTCTGGTTGTTAGCCATTTATCAGTCAGAGGGTTGGTGAAGATCCTTTCCCAGCTGTCCTTTTGTTCTGTTGACAGTGTTCTTTGCTTTACAGAAGCTTTTCAGTTTCATGACTTACCAGTTATTGATTGTGGATCTCAGAGCTCTTGATGTTCTGTTCAGGAAGTTGTCTCCTGAGCCAGTGAGTTGTAGGCTCTTTCCTACTTTTTCTTCTGACAGATTTAGTTTATCTTAATTTATGTTGTGGTTTTTGATCCACATGTACTTTACTTTTTGCAGAGTGATAAATATGGATCCATTTGCAGTTTTTGCATATAGACATCCAGTTAAAACAGCACCATTTGTTGAAACTGCTATCTTTTTTTTAAATTTTTTATTTAACTTTTATTAAATACACTTTATTCCTTTTGTATCCCCCCATAAGCCCCTCCCTCCTCCCCTCCCGGTCCCACCCTCCCCCCTTTTCTGCATGCATGCCTCTCCCCAAGTCCACTGATAGGGGATGTCCCCCTCTCCTTCTTTCTGATCTTTTTGTTTTGTTTTGTTTTGTTTTGTTTTGTTTTGTTTTGTTTGTTCTTCTCAATGCAGTTTATTCAGGAACCTTGAACAATCTTCTGGCCCTGGAGAAAGCCAGCCCACAACTTAAAATAGCCTCTGCGTAGCCAACCCCAGCATGCCTCGTGGGCAATGCAGATAGGTCCACATACACGGAAGCAAGCCAGATCCTCAGCCTTAGCCAAATATGGAGTTGTTTGTGACAGAGAGCACTCACCATCGGGAAGGTGGAAGGCAGAAACCAGCTACATCTTTAAGGTGCGGCATTACACAGCTCTCTACAGTTCCCCCTTTTTGTTTTAGACGCATCAGGCAAGAGTAGAGGTCTGATCTCTGATATTAGAAATAAATTGGGACTTTGTACCAATGTTCATTTAGGTGTCATCCACCCAAAGAGCATCAGACCCGTCCGATACCTTTTTCTCAGAGGCGGGACCTGGGGCATATCTTTTTTCCACTGTATGGTTTTGGCTTCTTTGTCAAAAAACAGGTCTCCTCAGGTGTGTGGCTTTATTTCTTGGTCACTGATTCAATTTCATTGATCCACCAGTCAGTTTCTATGCCTGTATATGCCAATTTTATTACTGTTGCTTTATAGTACAACTTGAGATCAGAGATAGAGATCCCTCTAAAAGTTCTCTTAATGTACAGGATTGTTTTACCTATTCTGGGTTTTGTTTTTCTTTTTGTTTTTTAATTAGAAGCTGAGAAATGTTCTTTCAAGGTCTGTAAAGAGTGTTGGTATTTTGATGGGAATTGGATTGAATCTGTAGATTGCTTTTGGCAGGATGGCCATTTTACTAGATCAATCCTACTGATCTGTGAACACAGATCTTCCCATGATCTGATATCTTCTTCAATTTCTTCAGAGACTTGAAGTTTTATATATATATATATATATATATATACACACACACACACAAGTCCTTCACTTGCTTTGTTAGAGTTAAACCAAGGTACTGTGTGTTATTTGTGGCTATTTTGACTGGTGTTGTTTCTCTAATTTTTTTCTCAACCAATTTCTTTATGTGTACAGGAGGGCTACTCATTTTTTGTAAACAGACACTTTGATGAAGGTGTTTATCAACTGAAGGAGCTCTCTGGTAGAATTTCTGGGATCACTCATATATACTATCATATCATCTATGTATCATGATATTTTGACTTCTTTCTTTCTGATTTGTATCTCCTTAATCTCCTTTTATAGTCTTAATGCTCTAGCTAGGACATCCAGTACTATGTTGAAGAGATACAGAAAGAGTGGACAGCCTTGCCTTGTCCCTGATTTCTGTGGAATGATTTCCATTTCTCTCCATTTAGTTTGATGTTGGCTATAGGCTTGCTGTATATTGCTATTAGAAACAAATAAAACAATTTATTGAATCAATGAAACCAAGAGTTATTTCTTTGAAAAAATCAACAAGTGAGACAAAGTTTTTGCCAAACTAACTAAAAGGCAGAGGGACACTATCCAAATCAGATACAAAAAGAAGGACATAAGCACAGGCACTGAGGAAATCTCAAGAATCATTAGGTCCCACTTCAAAAGCCTATATGCCACAAAATTTGAAAATATAAGTGAAATGGACAATTTTTTTGATAGATTCCATGTACCAAAGTTGAATCAAGATCAGGTAAATAAGTTAAATAGTCCTGTATCTTCTAAAGAAATAGAAGCAGTCATTAAAAGTCTCCCACTCAAAAAAAGCCCCGGACCAGACTTTCAGCCAGAATTCTACCAGAAGTTCAAAGAAAAACTAATTCTAATACTCTTGAAAGTATTTCACAAAATAGAAAAAGAAAGAATATTACCAACCTCATTCTATGAGGCCACAGTTACCTTGAGACCTAAATGTCAAAGACCCAACAAAGAGAACTTCAGACCAATCTTGCTTATGAACATAGAAACAAAATTACTCAATAAAATGTTCACAAACTGAATCCAAGAACACATCGAAAATATCATTCTTTGTTACCAAGTAGGCTTTATCCCAGGCATTCAGGAGAGGTTAAATATATGGAATACCATCAATGTAATCTGCCATACAAACAAACTGAAAGAGAAAACCACATGATCATCTCCTTAGATGCTGAAAAAGCATTTGAGAAAATTCAACATCTGTTCATCTTTTCTAGCATTGAGTATTCATTGGTTTCTTCTTAGATTGTATTCCTCCTCAAAGCAAGTACCAAAAACAAAATTTATTTTTAATTGTTCATTTAGTCATAAATTTTAATAGAGAAAATGTGACAATGAGACAAAAAGGAAAGATCCAATAACAAGCTGATAATGAAAGAAGGAAATGGTCCACATTCCTTAGCACTGTTGCTCTGAATGACAAGAGAGGAACTGAGATGTCAAATCCTGATGCCTCCTGATTGGACAACTGCCTTCAGGGCATCAATTCTTGTTTGTTTGCCTTGACAAAGGCCATCTCTATATTAAGAGATAAGTCTTTCAGCACAGATTCATAGACTCTAGAAAGTACCGGTGTAAGGCAGGTCATAATAAGGGCAAGTCAGAAACAGCCTGGGAAATACCTTCTTTTGAAAAGAGGAGAGAGAAATAGGTTGTCTTTGTGAACAGCATTGTACAGTACCTCTGAAAAGTTAGGTCTTTATTCTTCTACAGATTTCACATTTCTTTCATCAGCTTCTGAGAAGTGTTGTGTACTCCAATCTCATTTAAACATCTGAATGGTTACATTTTATTTTTATTAATTACAGTTTACTCACTTTGAATCTCCCCTGTACCTCCCTCTCTCCTCCCCTCCCAATCCCACCCTCCCTCTTCCCCACCCCTGTCCTTCTCCCATTCCACTAAAAAGGGAAGTCCTCCTCCCCTTCCCTCTGACCTTAGTCTATCAGGTCTCCTCAGGAGTGGCTGCATTGTCTTCTCCTGTGGCCTGGTAAGGATGCTTCCCCATCAGGGGAAGGTGATCACAGAGCAGGCCAATAAGTTCATGTCAGAGACAGTCCCTTTCCCCATTACTATGGATGCCACTTGGGTACTGAACTGCCATAGGCTACCTCTGTGCAAACATTTCAGACCATCTACATGAGTGGTCTTTGACTGGAGTACCAGTTTCAGAAAAGACCCCTATGCCCAGACTTTTAGGATCTGTCCTGTCCTTGTGGAGCTCCTTCCTCTTCAGGTCTTACTATCTGCCACATCTTTAATAAAATTCCTTGTACTCTGCCCAAAGATTGGCTATGAATCTCAGCATCTGCCTTGATGCTGTGAAGGGTAGAGCCTTTCAAAGGCCCCCTGTGGTAGGCTTCTGTCCTGGTTCCTGTTTATTCCTTCCTCCAATGTCCACCCTCTTTGCCTTTCTGAATGAGGATTGAGCATCTTGGCCAGAGTTCTCCTTCCTGATTACCTTACTTAGGTACACAGATTTTAGTATGTTTATCCTATATTATATGTCTAGTATTCACTTATGAGTATATACCATATGGGTCTTTCTGCTTTTGGGATAGTTCATTCAGGATGGTCTTTTCCAGTTCCCACCATTTACCTGCAACTTGCATGATTTCCCTGTTTTTTATTGCTGAATAATATTCCATTGTGTAGACGTACCACAATTTCTGTATCCATTCCTCAATTGAGGACCATCTGGGCTGTTTCCAGCTTCTGGCTATTACAAATAAGGCTGCTACAAGCATGGATGAGCAGATGTCCTTATATACTTGAGTGTCTTTTGGGTATATGCCTAGGAGTGGTATAGATGGACCTTGAGGAAACTCTATTCCTAATTGTCTGAGAAAGCACCAGATTGATTTCCAAAGTAGTTGTATAAGTTTACATTCCCACCAGCAGGGAAGAGGAGGAGGGTTCCCATTTCTCCACATCCTCTCCAGAAAGTGTTGTTACTTGACTTATTCATCTTAGCCATTCTGGTGGATATAAAGTAAAATCTCAGGGTTGTTTTGATTTGCATTTCCCTGATGACTAAGGACGCTGAACATTTCTTTAAGTGTTTCTCTGCCACTTGATATTCCTCTACAGAGAGTTCTCTGTTTAGCTGTACCCTATTTTTAATTGGATTACTTGATTGTTGCTGTTTAACTTCTTGAGTTCTTGATAT
Source organism: Rhombomys opimus (assembly GCA_010120015.1). Classification (NCBI taxonomy): domain Eukaryota; kingdom Metazoa; phylum Chordata; class Mammalia; order Rodentia; family Muridae; genus Rhombomys; species Rhombomys opimus. The sequence goes on from REGO01000613.1 coordinate 781,916, forward strand.
ATACTGGATATTAGCCCTCTGTTAGATATAGGGTTTGTGAAGATTCTTTCCCAATCTGTAGGCAGTCGCTTTGTTTTGATGACAGTGTCCTTTGCTTTACAGAAGCTTTTCAGTTTTATGAGGTCCCATTTATTGATTGTAGCTTTTAGAGCCTGTGCTGTTGGTGTTCTGTTCAGGAAGGTGTTTATTGTGCCAATGAGTTCTAGGGTATTCCCCACTTTTTTTTCTAACTGATTTAGTGTGTCTGGTTTTATGTTGAGGTCTTTGATCCACTTGGACTTTAGTTTTGTGCAGGATTATAACTATGGATCTATTTGTATTTTTCTGCATGTAGACATCAGTTAAACTAGCACCATTTGTTGAAGATGGTATCTTTTATCCATTGAATGGTTTGGGCATCTTTGTCAAAAATCAGGTGTCCGTAGTGTGTGGGTTTATTTCTGGGTCTTCTATCTGATTCCATTGATCCATCATTCTGTTTCTATGCCAGTACCATGCAGTTTTTATTACTGTTGCTCTATAGTACAGCTTGAGATCAGGGATAGAGATACCTCCAGAAGGTCCTTTATTGTAGAGGATTGTTTTAGCAATTCTGGGTTTCTTGTTATTCCATATGAAGTTGAGAATTTTTCTCCATGCTTTATAAAGGATTCTGTTGGTAATTTGATGGGAATTGTCTTGAATCTGTAGATTGCTTTTGGTAAGATGGCCATTTTTACTGTGTTAATCCTGCCAAGCCATGAGCATGGGAGATCTTTCCATCTTCGGATATGTTCTTTCAATTCTTTCTTCAGAGACTTGAAATTTTTTTTCATACAATTCTTTGACTTGCTTGGTTAAGGTCATACCAAGGTACTTTATGTCTTTGTGGTTATTGTGAAGGGTGTTGTTTACCTAATTTCTTTCTCCACTCTTTTGTCTTTTGTATACAGGAGGACTACTGATTTTTTTTTTGAGTGAATTTTGTATCCAGCCACTTTGCTGAAGGTGTTTATCATCTGTAGAAATTCCCTGGTAGAATTTTTTTGGGGTCCCTCAGGTATACTATCATATCATCTCCAAATAGTGATAATTTGACTATTTCCTTTCCAATTTGTATCCCCTTGATCTCCTTCGTCTTATTGCTCTAGCAAGGACTTCCACAATTATGTTGAAGAGGTATGGAGAGAGGGGGTAGCCTTGTCTTGTCCCTGATTTCAGTGGGATTGCTTAAAGTTTCTCTGTGTGTAGTTTGATGTTGGCCATAGGCTTGCTGTATATTGCCTTTACTATGTTTAGGTATGTGCTTGTATCCCTGATCTCTCTAAGACTTTAAACTTGAATGTATGTTGGCTTTTGTCAAATGCTTTTCAGCATCTAAGGAAATGATTATGTGTTTTTGTTTTCTTTCAGTTTGTTAATATGATGGAGCACTGATGAATTTCCACATATTGAACCACCCCTGTATACCTGGGATGAAACCTACTTGGTCATAGTGGATGATATGTGTTCTTGTATTTGTTTTGCAAGTATTTTGCTGATAATTTTTTATAAATATTCATAAGGGAGATTGGCCTGAAATTCTTTTTGTGTTTTTGTGAGGTTTAGGTACTAAGGTGACTGTGGTTTCATAAAATGAGTTTGGTAGTGTTCCATCTGTTTCTATTTTGTGGAATAGGTTGAATAGAACTGGAGTTAGCTCTTATTTGAATGTCTGATAGAATTCTGCTCTGAAACCATCTGGTCTTGTTTTTTTTTTTGTTATTGTTGTTGTTTTTTTTGTTTGTTTGTATTTGCATGTGAGACTTTTGATGATAGCTTCTATTTCCTTAGGGGATATAGGCCTATTTAATTGATTTAGCTGGTCTTGATTCAGCTTTGGTAAGTGGAGTCAATCCAGAAAATTGTCCATTTCATTTAGGTTTTCAAATTTTGTTGCGTATAGACTTCTGAAGTTAGTCCTAGTGATTGTTTGTATTTCCTCAGTGTCTGTGGTCATGTCCCCCTTTTCATTTCTTATTTGTTAATTTGGATAGCGTCTCTCTGCCTTTTAGTTAGCTTGGCTAAGAGTTTGTCTATCTTGTTGATTTTCTCAAAGAACCAGCTCTTGCTTTCATTGATTCTTTGATTTGTTTTGTTTCTAATTGATTGATTTTAGCCCTGAGTTTGATTATTTCCAGCTGCCTACTCCTCTTTAGTGTGTCTGCTTCTTTTTTTTCTCTAGGGCTTTTAGGTGAGCCATTAAGTTGCTTAAATGAGATGTTTCAAATTTCTTCTTGAAGGCACTTAGTTCTATGAACTTTCCTCTTAGGACTGCTTCCATTGTGTCTCATAAGTTGGGGATGTTTGCCTTCATTTTCATTTAATTCTAAGAAGACTTTAATTTCTTTCTTTATTTCTTCCCTGACCCAGCTGTCATTGAGTAGTGACTTGTTCATTTTCCATGTGTGTGTAGGCTTTTTGCTATTTCTGTTGTTGTTGAGGTCCAGCTTTAGTCCATGGTGATCAGATAGGATACAAGGATTATTTCTATCTCATTGTGTCTGTTGAGGCTCCCTATGTCACTAACTATGTTGTCTATTTTGGAGAAAGTTCCATGAGGTGTTGAGAAGAAGGTAAATTCTTTTCTGTTTGGGTGAAAGGTTCTTTAAATGTCTGTTAGGTCCATTTGATTCATGACCTCTCTTAGAGTTATTGTTTCTTTGTTTAATTTGCTTTGTTGACCTGTCCTTTATTGAGATTGGAATGTTGAAGTCTCCCACTATTAATGTGTGGGGATCTATGTGTGGTTTAAATTTTATTAATGTTTCTTTTACAAATGTGGGTGCCTTTGTATTTGGGGCATAGATGTTCAGGATTGTGATGTCTTCCTGGTGGAATTTTCCCTTGATGAGTATGAAGTGTCCTTCTCTATCTCTTTTGATTAATTTTGGTTGGAAGTCGATTTTATCAGATATTAGAATGACTACTCCTGCTTGCTTCTTGGGTCGATTTGCTTGGAAAACTGTCCTCCAGCCCTTTATTCGCAGGTAATATCTCTCTTTGTGACTCAGATATGTTTCTTGTATGCAACACATTGTTGGGTCTTGTTTACACATCCATTCTGTTTGTCTGTGTTTTTTTATTGGAGAATTGAGTCCATTGATATTGAGAGAGATTAATCACCAGTGGCTGTTAGATCCTTTAATTTTGATGTTGGCTTTGGTAGTGTGTTTGTGTGCTTCTTTTTGTTTTGCTGTAGTGAGGTTATTTATTTTCTGTGTTTTCTTGAAAGTAGTTAGTTTTCTTGGGTTGTATTTTTCCTTCTAGTGTCTTCTATAGTGCTGGATTTGTGTGTATTTATTGTTGAATTTTGTTTTTAATCATTGAATATTTTGTTTTCTCCTTCTATGAGGACTGAGAATTTTGCTGGCTATAGTAGCCTGGGCTGACATCTGTGTTCTCATAGGGTCTGCATGATATCCGTGCAGGCCCTTCTGGCTTTCATAGTCTCTATTGAAAAGTCAGGTGTGATTCTGATGGGTTTGCCATTATATGTTACTTGGCCCTTTTCCCTTGCAGCTTTTAGTATTTTTTCTTTGTTCCTTATTCTTACTGTTTTGATTATTATGTGGAAGGAGGATTTTCTTTTCTGGTCTAATTTATTGGGTATTCTTTAGGCCTCATGTATTCTTATAGGCCTCTCCTTTAAGTTGGGGAAATTTTCTTTAATGATTTTATTGAAAATATTTTCTGGGCCTTGGAGAAGGGAATCTTCTTTTTCCCCTGTTCTTGTTATTCTTAGGTTTTGTCTTTTCATGTTATCTTGGATTTCTTGGATGGTCTGTGTCAGGAATTTTTTTTTTTTTTTTTAGATTTAATAATTTTTTTGATGGATACATGGATTTCTTCCATTGTATCTTCCACACCTGAGATTCTTTCTTCCATCTTATGTAGTCTATTGGTTATGCTTACCTCTGAAGTTCCTGTTTTCTTCCCTAAGTTCTTTGTCTCCACAATTTCCTTAGTTTGTGTTTTCTTTAATTTTTCTAATTCTGTTTTCAGATCTTGAGCTGTTTTGTTGATGTCCTTCACCTGTCTGAATGTATTTTCTTTCCTCACCCATGCCCCTCCCCCAGTCCACTGATAGGGGAGATCCTCCTCCCCTTCCTTCTGATCCTAGTCTATCAGGTCTCATCATAACTGGCTGCATTGTCTTCCTCTGTGGCCTGGTAATGCTGATTCCCCCCTCAGGGGGAGGTGATCAAAGAGCTGGCCACTGAGTTCATTTCAGAGATAGTCCTTGTTCCCTTACTAGGGAACCCACTTGGAAACAAAAAAACACTTGTGTTGATAGCCCCCAGCAAGGGAACTCAGTGGCTACAGACACTTGCTGCACAAACCTGCATGAATTTAGCCCCCAAAATTCACATTATAAAGGCTAAATACAATTCATACATTATTAATGCTTGCACTCCTACTGTGAGATGAGGGCTACAGATAGGAGAATTACTCGCAAGCTCACAAACCAGACAGCCTGAAATATCAAGCAAAACAGAAACAAGAAGACATATACTGCTTCGAAAAATAAATGCTTTAAATGATAAAAGGATAGAACCTACTCATTAAAGTTCTCCACTGACCTGCACAGGAACACTGTAAATGCACATGCCCACACTAACATGTCCATACATTATACACAAATACATAACACTCCACCACCACCAACAACAACAATAAGAAGAAGAAGAAATAGTTTAAAGACAATTTTGTGTTGATATGTTAAATCAAGCTTAAGGAAGTTAATTTATATACTTTATATAATTTATATATACTTTATATACTTTTTATAATTTAATTTATATAATTTATATACTTTATATCTGCATAATTCTGAGTTACATAATGTATTCATATCACGAGTTATAGCCACTCTAATTAGAATTACTGCATTCAGTCTGATGTTAAATAAACTTTCCTTATGAATTTGTCCCTGATATTCATCCACAGCCCAGAACTTTGTGTAAGAAGAATCACAACTATTGCTTTTGTCTCATGATTATTTTGTTTAAATTATGGATTTAAAATATTAATTTTCTAGGACTATCCAAGATGACACCAACCAGGGTGCACCATATTTGAGGGACAGAGGATGTGAAACTCTGAAATAGGTGAGTGGAGGGGCAGTTTAAGCCAAAATATTGACATTGAGGCTTCCTGCACGAGAGGGGACAATCCATAAGCTGGGACCATTTAGATCCAGGTCACCAGAGGACATCACTGGGGACTGAGAGTGGCAAACATATGATCCCCTGCACTTCCCTTGTTGAGCCTCCCTCCTCTTTTATAAAGAAGGCCCACAGTGCCCATGGCTCCTAACACAGAGCACAGTGTCCGCAGATCCTAGCACAGAACTCTGTGCTCTGTATCTGAGACAAAGAAGGCGGGCCTCCCAGTCACTCAGTGGGTGGCTGCTGGCCATACAGGTCACTGAGGTCCGCAGGGCCACTCAGGTCCACCTGCCCACCCAGGTCAGCAAATGACTGTAAGGGCTCCCCAGGACCTACCAGCAGTTATCTGTACCAGCGATTTCCCAGTTCTACTGCTGTGGCTGGACTCTAGTGGACCTCTATATCTGCCTCCAAGTTCTGTGGCTTTAGTGACACTGAGCTGACACATCGACTACATTCACATTTGCCCTAACAGGCCCAAATCTGAGAGTAGAGAACAGGGGAACTCCTATGCTGTCTGATTAGGCCTGCTAAAGAGGAGTGCTCCTTCAAGTGAGTGCGTGCAGAGCCCCAGGTCCAGGGTCCCTCTACTCTAGCAGCCAGACATCAGGTCTCTCACACCCACAGCCCCACTGTGGGCAACATAGAGATTCTTGGGAAAGCATTCTCAACATTGAAGCCCCTATTCTGCTGGTCTACCATTGGAGTCCAGGTAAATAACTCCTGGAGCCCAGACACATTTGAGTTACAGAAGGACAGTATGAAAAGCCTGTAGTTCAATGAGATATTCAGGGAATCTGAGCATGCATATTGCACCCACAGACAGCACTAGTGCTTGCACCCCCTTCTGTGCCTGCACCCCAACTGCAGCACGTTCCAGGCATCTACACTCTCTAGCAGCCTGTCCTTCAAGGTACACTTCCACACACTCTCAAATGCTTATTTGTCCACACTTGTGCACGCATACCTGCCAACCTTCCTCCCCTAGGTACAGCTGAAACACCAACACACACATACAAACCAGTGGACCTCTCTCATCTTCCAAAAAAATACTCCAGACACCACAGAAAGACAAACCCAGTCTAAAGTACAGATGCCAGGAACAAACAGTGAATGTTATAGATAAGCAGATGGTCAGAGGTTAGCATAAGAACACACCCAACAAAAATCAGGATATCATGGCTCCACCAGAGACCCCCTAAAACCAAACCTTCGGCAGAGTGTAGGGAATCATATGAAGGAAAGAGGAATTAGTATATCCTAGAGGGGACAGGGAGCCCCACAAGGTCCAAATATATCTGAGCACAGAGGTCTTCTATGAGACTGTTTATCCAACCAAGGACCATGCATGGATATAACCTACAACCCCTGCTCAGACATAGCCCATGGTAGCTCAGTACCCAAGTGGGTGCCCTAGTAAGGAGGACAGGAGTTGTTTCATTTCTGACATGAACTCATGAGCTTCCCCTCTCCCCCTGAGGGAGGAGCAGCCTTGCTAGGCCACAGATAAGGACTTTGCAACCATCCTAAAGATACCTGATAAGGTAAAGCCAGACGGAAGGAGAGGAGGACACCCCCTCTCAGTGGACTCGAAAGGGGGCAGGGAGGAGATGAGGGAGAGAGGGGAGGATTGGGATGGAAAGAGGGAGTGGGCTACAGCTGGGATACAAATGAATGTATAAAATTATTTAAAAATAAAAAATATTAATATAAAAAAAGAAAAAGAAGGTTCCAGGCTCTAAGGTCCAGAACATAATTTCAAGAAAATCATAGAAGAAAATTTTCCCAACTTAAAGAAAGGGATATCCATAAACATACAAGAGCCCTACAGAACACCAAATAGACTAGACCAGAAAAGAAATTCCCTATGTCACATCATAGTCAAAATACTAAATCTACAGAACAAAGAAAAGATATTAGAAGCAGCAAAGGAAAAATGCAAAGTAACATATAAAGGTAGACCTATCAGAATCACACAGACTTCTGAACAGAAACTGTGAAAGCCAGAAGAGCCTTTGGCAGATGTCATAATAACAGATGCCAACTCAGACTAATATACCCAGCAAAGTTTTCAATCAACATAGATGGAGAAAACAAAATATTCCATGACAAAACTAAACTTAAACAATATCTACACAACAACTTAGCCCTACAGAAGATTTTAGAAGGAAAACTCCAATACAATGAAAACAACTACACTGAAAAACATAGGATATAGATAACTTCACAACAAAAAATTAAAAGAAAACAAGCAATGGAACATAATAACATCACCAATTCCACAATAAAAGAAACTAACGTTCTTTGGTCACAATTATCTATCAGTGTCAATGGACTCAACTCTCCAATAAAAACACACAGACTAACAGAATGATTGCAGAAACAGGATCCAACATTCTGCTGCACCCAAGAAACACACATTTGCAACAAAGATAAACACTACCTAAGAGTAAAGGGCTGTGAAACTGTTTTTCAAGCAAATGGACCCAGAGAACAAGGTGGGGTAAGCTATCCTAATAGTTAATAAAAAAGACTTTCAACCAAAATTAATCAGAAAAGATGAAGATGGGCTCTTCATTCTCATCAAAGGAAAAATACACAAAAGGACATCAAAATTCTGGACATCTATGCCCCAAATACATGAGCACATACATTTGTAAATGAAACATTATTAAAGCTGAAACTACAAATAGATTCCAACAACTTAATAGTGGGAGAATTACACACTCCAATCTCACCAAGGGACAGATTATCTAGACAGAAGTTAAATAGGGAAGTAAAGGCACTTACAGAGGTCCTAAATAAAATGGTCCTAATAGATGTCTGCAGAAATTTCCACCCAAATTCAAAAGAGTATAACTTCTTTTCAGCACTTTAAGGAACCTTCTCCTAAATAGACCATATAGGTTGTCACAAAGCAAAACTCAGCAGACACAAGAAGTTTAAAATAATCCCTTGTATTATATTTGATCACCATGGACTAAACAACATGGACCTCAACAACAATAGAAATAGCAAAAAGCCTACATGCACATGAAAACTGAACAACTTGCTACTCGATGACAGTGGGGTTAGGGAAGAAATACAGAAATTAAAGACTTAGAATGTAATGAAAATGAAGGCACAACATAGTCAAATTTATGGGACACAATGAAATCAGTGCTAAAAGAAAACTTCATAACACTAAGGGCCTTCAAGAAGAAATTTGAAACGTCTCATACAAGCAACTTAATAGCTCACCTGAAAACCCTAGAAAAAAGGAAGCAGACACAACCAAGAGGAGTAGATGGCTGGAAATAATCAAACTCAGGGCTGAAACCAATAAATTATAAACAAAACAATTCAAAGAATCAATGAAACCAAGAGCTGGTCCTTTGAGAAAATCAACAAGATAGATAGACAAACACTTAGCCAAACTAACTAAAAGGCAGAGAGACACAATCCAAATTAACAAAATCAGAAAATGAAAAGGGAAACATAACAACAGATACTGAGGAACTCTAAACAATCATTTGGTCTTATTACAAAAGCCTATATGCCACAAATTTGAAAATCAAAATGAAATGGACAATTTTCTTGATAGATTCCGGTTACCAAAATTAAATCAGTATCAGACAAATAGATTGAATAGTCCTATATCTCCCAAGGAAATAGAAGCAGTCATCACAATAAAAAAGCCATTCCTAAGAAAGCCCAGGGACAGATGATTTCAGCACAGAATTCTACCAGTCCTTCAATGAGGAGCTAACTCCAATTATCTTCAAACTATTCCACAAAATAGAAACAGAAGAAATATTACCAAACTTATTGTATGAACCCACAGTCACCTTGATACCTAAATCACGCAAAGACCCAACAAAAAAAGAGAACTTCAGACCTATCTCTCTTATGAACATTGATGCAAAAATACTCAATAAAATACTTGCAAACCGATTCCAAGAATACATCAAAGATATTCCCACCATGGCCAAGTAGGCTTCATCGCAGACTTGCAGGGGTGGTTCAATATAGGGAAATCCATCAATGTAAACCACCATATAAACAAACTGAAGGAGAAAAGCCACATAATCATTTACTTAAATGCCAAAAAGAACATTTGACAAAATCCCACACCCATTCATGTTTAAAGTCTTGGAGAGATCACAGATAAAAAACACATACCTAAACATAGTAAAGACAATACACAGTAAGCCTATAGCCAACATCAAATTAAACGGAGAGAAAATTAAATCCCACTGAAAACAGGTACAAGGCAAGGCTGCCTGATCTCTCCATATCTCTTAAACATAGAACTTAAAGTCCTAGCTAGAACAATAAGACAACAAAAGAACTTCAAGGGGATAAAAACTGGAAAGGAAGAAAGTATCATTATTTGCAAATGATATGATAGTATACATGAGCTATCCCAAAAATTCAACTCGAGAACACCTTCAGCTGATAAACACCTTCAGCAAAGTGGCTGGATACAAAATTAACTAAAAAAAAAATCCTGTATACCAAAGACAAAAGGGCCAAGAACAAATTAGGAAAACAACACCCTTCACAATTTCTACTAATAACATAAAGTACCTTGGTGTGACTCTAACCAAGCAAGTGAAAGACCTGTTCAAAAAAAAAAAAAAAAAAAAAAAAAAAAAAAAAAAAAAAAAAAAAAAAAAAAAAAAAAAAAAAAAAAAAAAAAAAAAAAAAAAAAAAAAAAAAAGGTCTCTGAAGAAAGAAATTGAAAATGATATCAGAAGATGGAAAGATCTCCCATGCTCATGGATCAGTAGGGTTACATAGTGAAAATGGCCATCCTGCCAAAATCACTCTACAGATTCAAAGCAATTCTCATCAAAATAGCAACAAAATTCTTTACATAACTTTAAGGAAAAATTCTCAACTTCATATGGAAAAACAAAAAACCCAATTGCCAAAACTATACTATACAACAACAGATCATCTAGAGGTATCTCCATCCCTGACCTCAAACTGTAATACAGTGTAAAAGTAATAAAAACTGCATGGTACTAGCACAGAAACAGAACGGTACATCAATGGAAATGTATAGAAGACCCAGAAATAAACCCACACACCTACAGACACTTGATTTTTTACAAAGAAACCAAAACCGTACAATGGAAAAAAAGACAGCATCTTCAACAAATGGTGCTGGTCTAACTGGATGTTTACATGTAGAAAAATGAAAATAGATCCATATTTATCACCCTGCACAAAAATAAAGTCCAAGTGGATCAAAGACCTCAACATGAAACCAGATACACTAAATCGGTTAGAAGAAAAAGTGAAGAAGAGTCTAGAACTCATTGGAACAGGAGACAACTTCCTGAACAGAATACCATCAGCACAGGCTCAAAGATCAATGGGGCCTCATGAACCTGAAAAGCTTCTGTAAAGCAAAGGACACTATCATCAGAACAAAATGACAGCCTATAGACTGGGAAAGACTCTTCACTAACCCTATATCTGACAGAGGTCTAATATCCAGAATACATAAAAAACTAAAGAAGTTAAAAACAACAAATCAAGTAATCCAATTAAAAAAGGGGCAGGGAAGAGACCAGGGAGGGAGTGTGGGGTTGGAGAGGGAATGAGGGAGCGGGATACAGCTGGGACACAGAGTTAACAAAATGTAACTAAAAAGAAAAATAAAATTAAAAAAAAGAAAAAAAATGGGATACAGAGCTAAACAGAGAATTCTCGACAGAGGAATACCGAATGGCAGAGAAACACTTAAAGAAATGCTCAACCTCATTAGCCATCAGGGAAATGCAAATTAAAATGACCCTGAGATTTCACCTCACACCCATCAGAATGGCCAAGATGAAAAACTCAAGTGACAACACATGCTGGAGAGGTTGGGGAGAACTGGGAACCCTCCTCCACTACTGGTGGAAATGTAAACTTGTACAAACACTTTGGAAATCCATCTGGTGCTTTCTCAGATAATTAGGAATAGAGCTTCCTCAAGATCTAGCTATACCACTGCTAGGCGTATATCCAAAAGATGCTCAAGTACACAGCAAGGACATTTGCAGCTATATTCGTTATAGACAGAACCCAGAAAAAACCCAAATGTCCATCAAGAGAGGAGTGGATACAGAAACTGTGGTACTTTTACACAATGGAATATTACTCAGGAACTAAAAACAAGGAAATCATGAAATTTGCAGGCAAATGGTGGGATCTAGAAAACATCATCCTGAGTGAGGTATCCCAGGAGCAGAAAGACACACACAGTATATACTCACTTATATTAGATATATAATGTAGGATAAACATTGTAAAATCTGTATACATAAAGAAGCTAAGCAAGAAGGAGGACCCTGGGTTTGATGATAAGTCCTCACTCAGAAAGACAAATGGGATGGACATTGGAAGAAGGAGAAAACAGCAAACAGGACAGGAGCCTTCCACAGAGGGCCTCTGAAATACTCTACCTAGTAGTGTATCAAAGAAGATGCTGAGATTCATTACCAAACTTTAGGCAGAGTTCAAGGACTCTTAGGAAAGAAATGGGAGATAGTAAGACCTGGAGAGGACAGGAACTCCACAAGAAGAGCAACAGACTCAAAATATCTGAGCACAGCTGTCTTTTTTTTGAGACCAATACTACAATCAAGTACCATGGATGGATACAACCTAGAACCCCTGCACAGATATAGCCCCATGGAAGCCTAGTCTCCAAGTGGGTCACCTAAAAGGGGAACAGGGACTGTCTCTGATATAAACTGATTGGCCTGCTCTTTGATCACCTCCCCCTGAGCAGGGAAAAGCCTTGCCAGGGCACAGAGGAGGACAATGCATGTGGTTTTGATGAGACTTGATAAGCTAGGGTCAGATGGAAGGGGAAGAGAACTTAGCCTGAAACGAGTCTTTAAACTGCTTTTTAACAGTTTCCATGTCTCTAATGTGGAGGTGGTTCCACTCCCCGAGGCAGTGGTTTATAGCAAGAACACATGCACATCTTTTTTGGGGTCAGGGGAGGTACTAGAACCCAGGGCCTCACCCATCCTATTGGTGGACTTGGAGAGGGGCATGGGAGGAGATGTGGGAGGGAGGATGGGATTGGGAGGAAATGGGGGAGTGGGTTACAGCTGTTATACAAAGTAAATAAAGTGTAATTAATATTTAAAAATAAAATTTAATAGTAATAATAACTAATTAGTAAATAAATAATTAATAAAAATAAGATATTAATTTTCATTTTAAATTATATGTGTATATGTGCATGCATATCAGTATATACACATGTATACAGGTGTCCATGGAGACCACAGACATTACGCCCCTTGAGCTAGAGCTACAAACCTTGGGAAACAAACTTGGGTCCTCTGTGAGAGCATCCAATACTCCTAATCAGTAAGCCATCTCTCCAGGTCCAGAATGTAATTCTGGATATCTCTTCCTGTTGATGAACAAATATAGAAACATACATGTATTTGGGTTTCTTAATTATATTCATGACATTTCTTATTTATTGTAGCTTCATATTTTTTCTCATTGATTTATTTTAGTCAGTTGGTATCCTTATAGTCCTTTTCCTCCTCCTTTTCCCTAGAAATGGGGAGCTCCCTTTCCCATCTACCCCAGCTCATCAGGACTGAAGATGTCTTCTTCTTATGTGTCCTCTCATGGCAGTCCTGCCAGGGGAAAGTGATCAAAAGGCTAGCAGACGAGTCCTTGCCCAATTGAGTCTCCACTTCCCGTATAGAGGACCCACTTGAAGCCCTATACTGCCCATCTGCTGTGTCCTTCGGGGACGGGGTATAGTTCATGCATGGCATTTGGTTGATGCTTCAGTCTCAGCAGACCCTATTTGCCCTTTTTATTTGGCTTTGTTGTTTTTCGTGTGGAGCTCCTGCACCTCTAGGTCTTTTTCTCTTTCCTCCCACTATTTCCCCACGACTCCCTATGCATCGACCAATGTTTGGCTGTGAGACGCTCCTGGATAGAGCCTCTCCGAAGACAACTCTGACAGGCTCCTGTCATCAAGTTTAGCAGAGTATTCTTGATAGTGTCAGGGGTAGGCACTCTCTGATAGGATGGATCTTTGGATTAAGGAGGACCCAAGGGAAGATGCATAAATCTCACTGGGAAGAGAAGATAAAACAGTCAGAGGTAGGAGTGCAGGCACAGAAAGTTAAGAGGAAGGAGATCACACCCAGGCAGAGCAGGGTCGAGAGGACAGACAGCCTGTAGAGAAAAAGAGAAACTGAGAGAGTAGGGTATCTCTGTGACAAGCTGGAGACCTAAGTTAGGATAGGCTCCTGGGAAGATAAACGAGGTACTCAAGTAGACACTCTTAGTAGCAGAGGCCATAGAGACTGAAGAGGACATGCACTAACTAGACTAGTCTCCTAGCAGAAGGAAGGGGAAGGGAACACCAACCCACTCACAAAATCTTTGACTCAAAATCTACCCTGCCTACAGGATATTCAGGGATAAAGATAGAGCAGATAGGGGAGACACTGAGGGAATGCCCACCCTGTCTTCAAATTATTTTCTTCCTTGACTCCTTTTAAGCTTTTTTTTCTTAATAACAATAAATAGACTTTATATAGTGTACACCTTGTTATTGCTTTGTATTACACTACTATATATGAGTAAATAAATTTTTCTCCACTTCTACTTTTGACTGATATATATATATATATATATATATATATATGTATGTATGTATATATTTCTTGCTAGTAACCTGAATGTCTAATACCTTTTTCTTTTTTATTCCTGGATGTGTATTTTAATTTCCCTGACTAAATTCCTAAGTTGAACTGTAAATCATACAGTGAGTTATAGAATAAATTAGCAATTTATTGCCATAAGCTGCTATTTGACATTTCTATTGTTAAAAAGGAGAATTTTATCTGATTAAATTTTTAGTACAATTGGATAATCTTGTGCCTGTTATTTTGTATTGGTAATGACTAGTAGAAATTGATTTTTATTTTATTACCTATTTCATAGTTAAGTAGCTGAGTGTATTGTGCCACTGATCAATCTACTGAGTTTATTGTGCCCACTGATCAATTTATACATTTTCAATTCAGGAATTTTATCTTAATTCATCGTTGACTTTGATGTTACAAAACACTGAATAATTGAATTATTCATTCTTGATGAATTATTTCAATGTATAAAGAGTATCTATATACTCTTTTTTTTTGATGAGGCAGGCTTAACTATTCTTTGCAATACCGAACATTACTTTACCCATGAAGAAATGTACTTAACAGAGAAACACATATAAAAAAAGCAATCTGAGAAAACAAAACACAGCTGAAAACGCAGGAAAAAACCCCAGCCCAACAGAAAAACCATATCAAAACATCACAAACAGATTAAGCAAAAACAAAATACTCTGGCAAAAGCAAAATAACCTAAGCAATGCAAAATAAATAAAACAAAAAATCAAAAATAATATAGAAATATTAAAATCATATGGCATATTACAGTAAAATCGCAGATTACATTAGAATCTCAGAAAATCAAAAAAATAAATAAAATCAAAAATAAAACTCTGAAAGAACAACCCGATGATCTAAAACAACCACTCTAAGATCTAAAACTCCTGTTCTCTGGCTGCTTTAGGGATTGTTCATCTTTGGGCCTTAGTGGTTTGATAAGAGTACATTCAAAGACATTTGTTATTTATATCATGGTGATTTCTTTGAGAAAGTTTTTTATCTGCTTTGCTTTGCAATTGTTTTGTTTTCAATGCTTCAGTAAATATTTTTCATTGATTCCTTGCAATCTTTCTCATCTTGGAAGACTCCGATTATATGAAATTTGGACTGTTCCACATCACAGTTACTCATAAATTATCAAATCACATTTTTGGCTGTTTATTATTTTATATTTGTTAGCATAGCTTGCTTGTCTCGATATTGCTATATTTTTTCTTAGCTCCAAAATTTTTTACCTTGTCCAAGTTCCCTGATTTTTAGCTACAAAGATTTCATACATAAGGCTGTAAAAAATATAAAACCCCTAACAACTTATGTTTTCCATTACACTTTCTAACATTTCTACTTCACTTTCATAATTGAAATTTCTTCTTGTCCACCTTTTCCTTTAGATTCTTTAGCCTAATCAAGTCTGAAATAATGTTGTGTTTGTCATTAGGGATGATTTCATTAATTGCCTTATTTATTGGCAGATGGAATAATCTGTTTTGCTTCAGCATTGCTTTGTAGCTGTTATTGTTGCTTCTCCGAAGTATCTCCAGAAAATTTGATTGAATTCTAAATTCCCTATTTGCATAAAAGTTAATGATGCTTCTTCTTCCAAGCTATTGGCTCAGGGTATTTAGTAAGTGTGGGCAGAGTGCTCAACAGGCACCAGCTGATTGTCAAGAACTCAGTAACACAATCGCTATTTTTTCTTTGTATAGTTATCACATCTTCCAGTCTATTCTGTAACTAACTTCACTGAAAAGGTTATGCTTAATTACCTACACCCTTATTTTTTGTTGTAAAAGTATGTGTGTCTTGAATGTTGTCAGTCTAATATTCAAGAAAATTCTTAGAAACTGTGCTTTTAGAAAGTTCTTAGTTTTGCTGTAGTACATGTATTTTGAATGCATCAAGCTTTAGAACCACAGTTCATTTTTCCTCTGATGCTGTGCTTTGATTGCTGCTGGAGGTTGCCTTGTTCTGTCTACATATAAAAAGCTCATTGCTGATACACTCATGACATTGCTGACTTCATATTAATATCAATAAAATCAGAATAGACTTAGAGCCAAGAATTTATATTTGTATTTATAATACAAATTTAAATTTATATTTCTCCCCATTTCATAAGCTTAAATGAGCATACCATACTCCATCTGGTTAGAAGTCTGTTCAAGAAGAAAAGCTGTGTGTGCCTGATCAGAATTTCTAGAAACCTCTACAAGTGGTACTGTGCTAATGTGGAAACAAACAGTATAGAACAATTGTTGGGGGTTGTTGCTCTTCTTTGGAGACCATATTCAAAGATTTTTTTTTCTTTTGCCTAGATTAAAGCCACAGACCTGCAGGGTTTTTTCCCCTATATTTTCTTTTAAAACTATGAAGTTTCATGTCTCTTATATTTAAGTCCTTAAAATGCTGAAGCGGAAGTTTCAGTTTGGTCATGTGATGTTTGGCTGCAAGCTACACACTTGATGTTTTGCCCAGGCTGGCTTATGAGAGGGCACGTGATGTTGTGCTCTCTCGTGTGAAGGGCGTCACTTTGGCCAGCTGTGAACATCCGCGGGTGAACTTTGAGGAAAGGACATATAAAAAAGCCCAGGCAGAGAGGCATTGCTTTTTGGATCGACATTGCTGCACTGATCTTCGTGCTTTGACACTTGGCTTCGCAGAGAGAAATGTTCCAGAGAGCTTCTCCAGGCAATCCAACTGAGTCTCTCTGCTTTAGCTGCTATGTTTTGGCCTTTGGACTGGACTGCTGCTATCCTGACAACTGAGCGTAGTAATCCCCTAAGGACCCTTCAACCCAGATCAGCAGGAAGTAGAAAAAGAGGACTATAGCCCTATTCCCTATTAATCTCCTACCTAATGTTGCAGGGGAGGGGGTCAGAAGGGAGGTAAAGGTGCTTAAGAACTTTAAATAAAATAGGTTTGGTGAAAATTCTAAGCCTAAAAATGCTTTAAATTAGTTTTTCCATTTGATCTGAAATAAAAATAAAATTGATTACATGATGATATACTATGCAATAAAACTTTTATTATTATTATTATCATCATTATTATTATTATTAAATAATTGTCTTTTCCCTATTTTGTGTTTTTGTTGTCTTGTGTATATAGTATTCATAAATATTTGTTTATTTTGAGCTACATTCCAATTTTAGAGGTCTATATATTTATTTGTATATATATATGTATCTGTGCCCATTATATTTTGGCTTTATCATTATATATTTGTAGGTTTTATGTCAAATATTGAAATAACCTTAGCTTACTTTTGGTGTGAGTTTGCTCAGTATATTGACAATAGTTTTTTGTCTATCTTTACTTCTGTTTTCTTTTGGATCCATGTTTAAGATATTTTTTGTGTTTCAGTGAGAAAGTCCATGGAAACTGTGATAGAAATGGCATCATCTATGTATGTCACTTTAGTGACTAAGTGGACATTCCCGTGTTATCAAGTTGCTCAGTTCATAGACAACACGCAGTGCCACTATTTTATCTCTCAGTGTTTTTCACCAGGGTTAAATTTTTCTATGTATGAAAGTTTCATATCCTTACTCATACTTGTCCCAACATATACTTGTAGCTATTGTTGATATGATCGCTTTTTTTAGATCATTTGATACTAACTGTACTTTATCACCTGATTAGCTGCATTATTTTGTAGGTGAAGTCAGGGTTTTGCAATGTGCAGACACTGAGGGGCCTAAAGTCTTCCTTTGCGATGGGCATGCCCTTTCTTTTTCAGTACCACATTCTCTGACAAGAACTTGTAATACTGCTCTGAATGGAGGCTTCAAGTGTCATTACATACATCTTTTTTTTTTTTTTTCCTGATCTAAGTGGTTAAGTTTTCAAAACTTGAACATTAGCAATGCTTTCAGGTGAGGCATCTCCACCAGCTGAAGCCTCCCCTGCCAGACAAACAAGCTGAGTCAGATACCTCGGCCCCAAGTAATGGAGGGAAGACCTGGTAGTCAAGCTGTTCTCTGACCTTCACAGTCAGCTCAGCAGCACCCTCTCCACCAATAAATAAATGAATGAATACTAAAAAAGAGTTCTGCAATACCATACTGAAATGCAGGCTATCTATGCCTTATTTGTTAAGTTTTTCACAAGAAAACAAAA
Source organism: Rhombomys opimus (assembly GCA_010120015.1). Classification (NCBI taxonomy): domain Eukaryota; kingdom Metazoa; phylum Chordata; class Mammalia; order Rodentia; family Muridae; genus Rhombomys; species Rhombomys opimus. The sequence goes on from REGO01000613.1 coordinate 799,914, forward strand.
TTTTTGTCAAAAATTTTCCATATCTGCTTATGTCTAATATCATGTTGTGAGTTTTCTCCTTCAATACAGCAGTGTGGCATGGCACATTTGTTGGTCACGCTAAGTTGAAATACTTCTTTCCAGTGGACAAATTTTTGATATTTTTATTTCACTGAATGATTGAAACATCACTGATTGAAATGAAATTTCAGTTAATAACCATTTCATCATTTAATTTTTAATTCAGTTTACTCATTTCCCCTGAAGTTTTGTTCCCACATATATGTGAGACATTGACCTGTAATTTACCTTTATTGTAGTACTTACACCTGTCATGGGCAGTAGGGTAATTTGGGGTATTATAATTTAGTTTGGAAGGATTATTTAAGTATTTGGAAGGATTTGAGAAGGTCCTCTATTGGTTCTTTAAATGTTTGATGGAATTTAGTTGTGGAGCCTTCATGCACTGGACTTTTGAGATTAGCAATTTTTAATTACTGACTTAATATGGCTCATTATTATTCCATTCAGAAGTTTCATTTATTTGTGATTTACTTTTTGTAACTTGTGTTTTGGTGATATTACACTTATACATTTTATCTCCAATTGTGACAGAATATGACTGATGGGTATATAAAAGCAGCTCAATATCAGTAAATACCAGCGAGATAGAAATGAAAATGACTACATTTTAGCATCACAGACATTTAACATGTTATGGAGGATGAAGAAGAAAGGAAAGTTATATAGACCTAGAGAGGGTAGGTGGGTAGGTATATGGTTAGTGTGGCTCCTAGAGAAAAGAGTATAGAAGTTGCTCAGAGATTAATATACAACTAGTGCATGATCAGCAATTATAGTAGTAAGCATTTGTACAAAAAAGGGATGTCAACTTGTAAAATTGCTATCTCTACCTCTGTGGCCTTGCAGCATCATTAACAATAGTTGTAGTATCAAATCCACAAAATTTCCCAACAGTAGACAACCCACACTATATAAAATTTGGACTGAAAAACATTTGGTGTTCAGAAACAGGGACATGTCTGGTTTGGTGACAACACAAATAAACTTGCCAGGTATTACTGTTTAAAATAAGTTAGGCACAAAACAAAAACAAAAAAAAAAAACAAAATTCCATAGTTTCATGTATCAATAAATTAAAGCAGTCAAAGCAGTCAAAGTTACAGGGGGCCCAAGCAGGGTTTCTAGGGATATGCAAGAGAAGAAGCAGAGTTGTTGTCGAATGGATTTCAATTTACAAGAGGAAATATCTAGAGAGTAACAAAGTGAATATAATTAACATTACTGACCTGGACACTTAACAATGGTTAAATGTCATTCCTCTCAGATATCCTATTGTCCTGTGTCATGGATATCTTGCAGCTTTGGGTCAACAGGACTGACCTCATCACTCATTCCAATAGTTCATTGATAGGGTAGATGTTGGAGTGGGCCAGCCCAAAGCCCTGAATCTAGCCCTCGGTGGAAGCTGAGCTGGCCAGACTGCCACCTCTCCTACACCTATACCTCCAAGGCAAGCTCTCAAGGGCACTGCCCCAGCTAGCTCACTCAGTCCCTCAGCTGGCAAGGGGCAGGGCTACCTCTGTAGCCCTCATGCCCTAAGGGTCTATTCACCAGCACCAGGGACTCACATTAGCTGGGACAGCTCTGTTGTGCTGACATGAGGTACAGGGCCTGCTCTCCTAAGTACAGCAGTCCTCTTGAGGATCCAGTGCTGACAGTGTATCAGAATCCAGAGGCCTGTAACCAGACCAATGACTCATTGTAATGAACATTTGCAAGTAAAGATGTGAGGGTAAAATGGCCTACAGTGGGCACATTGTGATACACTACAGCAAGGGCTGAGGGCAGGTATAAAGGATGGGGAGATTAGTGGTATTGGGGTGTATGATGTGAAACTCACAAAGAAGCAATACAAAGTTGAATAAAACCACAATGGCTGAACGGAAGACTCATCTCTATAAAGGTGAATTCGTTTAAACATTTTTGATTAAGTTTACTTATTTATTAATTTCACATCTCTTGGAGATAAGGGAGGGAGGTTGGGAGTGGGAGGGAATGAGGGAGCAGGATACAGCTGGGGTACAGAGTTAATAAAATGTAACTCATAAGAAAAAATAAAATTATTAAAAAAATAAACAAATAAATAATTCCAGTGATGCAGTATGATGCAGCTGAGTTATTTTTTGTTTTTGTTTTCTTTTTTCCTATTGGTCATCTACTGCTTGGCTTGAAGCTTAACACTATCCTAGCCACAAAACCTTTGTCCAATTTATTTTGTCTACAGAGCATTCTGGGACCAGAGCCTAGCAGAATTGTCAAAGAGTCCAAAGCAGACTTCATCCAACACCTGATGGAAGCAGATGCAGAGTCACATAGCCAAACATTAGGCAGATTCAAGGAGTCCTCCTGAGGAGAGGAGGATGGATTGGGGGAACCAGAGGGGTCAGCGACATCATGAGGACATGGTCTACAGAATCAACTGACGAGGAATGATGGAGACCCGTAGAAATTAGGGATCCTGTAGGGGTCTGAGCTAGGTCCTCTGCATATATGTAATAGCTGAGTGGCATTGGGTTCTTGTGAGTATCCTAAAAATGGGAGCAGGGACTGTTCCTGACTCATCTGCCTACCTACAGGATCATGTTCTTCCTACTGGATTACCTGGTCCAGCCTTGATGTGATGGGATGTGCCTGGTCTTACTGTAGCTTGGTATGGTTGGTTTGTTTGGTGTCTCTGGGAGGCCTGATCTTTTCTGAGGAGAGGTGGGTGGGGATGGACCTGGGTGAGAGGGGATATGAGGGTAGAGACTGGGTCGTGGGGATGGAGGGAAAACTTAGGTCAGATTGTAATATATGAGAGATGAAAAAAAATCTTAAAAAAAAGAGTAATTTGATTTTTCAATGAGACTCTCTGGGAGAAAACTAAATCTACATTTGCAAGTGGTCATCCGTTAACTTGTATCCCTCTATATCTTACATTATTTTGGCCTTTTACAGAATTCCTTGAGCCCTGGGGTGAGGGACTTTAGGCTTGAGTTGGTTTTTTTTGTTTGTTTTAATTTTTTAATTTTTTCCTAATCTGCAGCAGGAATCTTCCCTGATGATGCCTGATCAAGGTACTGATCTATGAGAATAGCAGAATGTCATTAGGAGTCGTATTAGACCAATATTATATGGTTTCATCTTGGATCTATGGGCTATCATATCTCAAGTTTTCAATCACCCAAGCAGGGTTAGGTATGGGTTTCATCTACTGAAGGGATCTTTTGGTCAAATTAGATATTGGTTCATTATTTTCACAATCTTTGTGCTACCATTGAACTAGCATATCTTGCAGGCAGGACAGCATTGTGTAGCAAAAGGTTTGTTTGTCATACTTCCTTTCCTCCTTTGGTGGCATGCAGAGTACCTTCCTGTACCAAACACACTACTGTATTTGGGGGCTGGGATCAATGATGAGTTGGGAGAAGAAATTTGCAGTAGAAGAAATTTGGGGACGAAAAAATTCTGGAGGTAGGAACAGAGAGGAAAGAGAGTCTGTACTAGGTTGTTTTGGCAATAAAGTTGGGGATGAGACCAGAGAACTGGATTTGGAGATGACAGCAGACCTGCTTCCCCAGCCAGAGTGGCCTGTGGGATCCCTGGGAATACCTGCTCCAGTTGGGAGATGGGAAAAAGCAATGAGTGTGGGAGTGTGGGAGTGGGAAAAGAAGATCTGTGTGATCTACTGAAGGTGAGATAAGGAGTGCTGGGAGTCTCCAGCAGGTGATCAGCACAGAGCTGGGGATAAGACTGGAGGGCTGGATTTGGAGGAGAGAAAGAAGAGGTGCTGATCAGTTGATTATTCTAGCTGCATCTCATGCTGGAGTTGCACAGTCATATTTTTACAATATTTGTGTGTGTGTGTGTGTGTATATGTGTGTGTGTGTGTGTGTGTGTGTGTAAATATATATTAAACTATTAAACCAAGGAAAAAATTAACTATCATTTCAGGATTGTGATTTTTATCTAAGTGAGATACAGTAACGCCAAACTATTTAGAGATCTTTAATGGATGTAATAATTCTCTTGGTAATTTTGATTACTAGATATGTGAAATTTTATTTAATGCACTTACTGTGTGTGCGTGTGGTGCATATATGTGGGCTCATGTGAGGGTGTATGATTACGTATGTCCATGTGCAAACTCATGGCTGTCAGAGGTTATCTGGCAGGATCTCTGACTGAACCTGGGACTCAGCAGTTGGCTAAAGTGCCTGAGCCCTCCTTTGTCTCCTTAGGATGGTAGGATTACTGAGGCAAGCAGCTTGGCCCTGGTTATTTATGTGCATTCTGACATACAAACGCAGGTCCTCATGCTTTTCTCAGCAGGTAATTTACCCGCTGAGACATGCCCTCTACCCCACCGTTTTATTTTTACTCTTCCTAGAAGTAAATGAAATTTTTTTGCAAATATATACATATTTACATTATATCAACATGTAAATACATGTACAAAGGCAAACATTTTTACATGATAAGTTTATAAGCAAAAATGCAAAGAGAGAAATAGAAGAACTGAAAATTTGTGTAAAAAAAAATCAGAATTGGAACGGCAGTCCATATATGCCACTTTGGCTATCATAGACTAGACTAATTTTATACAATAGTATTTAGGAATATATGTCCTCTTTTTTTTCATTTTTTCCTTTTATTGAAAATAGATACTTTTCTCATACATTATATCTTGATTACAGATTCCCCTTCCTATACTTCTCCAAGCTCCTCCCTCTATCCCTTTTCCTCAAGATCCACTCCATTTCTCTTTCATTAGGAATGAACGGAGTTCTAAGAGACAATAGCTAAAGATGACAAAATAAAACACAGTAAGATAAAGTAAAAACCATCATATCAAAGTTGGACACAGCAACTCAACAGGAGGAAAACAGACCCAAGGGCAGAAACGAGTCAGAGAGTCACTCATTCTCACAGTTCCACTAAAATAGCAAGCTGGAAGCTATAATATATAAGCAGAGGACCTGCTGGCCCTGTGCTTGCTGCTTCATTCTTGGTGAGCTCATATGCACCTTGGCTGGTTGATTCAGTGGGCCTTGTCTTCCCCCATCCTCTCTGGCTCTTATATTGTTTTTGTTGTTGTTTTTTTGCTTGTTTGTTTGTTTTCTTGCAGGATTACCTAATCAGTGGCAAGGCCACACAGTACAATTGAGTTGTTCACCTCAAGGCCAGGAAATGAGACACTTTCAAGAGCTTCCTCCAGTGACCAAAGGACCTCCCGTTACGCCTACTTTTCATGTTCCGCCACCTCTTAAACATGGCCCTTTGGGAGAATCATGTATCTTAAAGGTAAGAAGTCTTAGTCTGGTAGGCTTTGCTTTGCAAGGTTCTTCATTCTACTTCCTAAAATGGTTATGGGTAGCATTCTATCTTTTGATAGAATGAGAGAGGAGGGAAAGAGTCTTTTCTTTTATAAATAACTCATTCCCAGGTTAACACTTTTAATCTATTTACCAAGGCAACACACCCATTAATTAATTACTTCTGCACATATGCCACCACTGGGTTTCAGCCTCTTCTAATCAAAACTTGACTTTCCTCTGTCATCCCTACAGGTTCTCAGATGAGTTCTCTGAATTTTACTATTTGTGGTTACCTTCCAGTTACCAACTTCACTGTCTAAACTGTGTTTTTCAGTCCTACATCCTCTCTTCTTTCCACATGCTGGCACCTTACGTTTTTATTACATTTTTCCTTTAGTCACTTTGAATGTTGCTATGTCTTTACAATATGTTTATTTTTCTAAGTGTTTATGTATATAGACATACTGTTGACAAAACAAAACAAAGTAAAATAAAGTTTTTTGTTGACCAGTGATCTTAAAATGAAATGTAGAATTGTATCTACTGGCAAAAGTAATGGTATTTCCAGACTCTTTGAACTTTAAAAAATGCAAATATGTCTTTCACATATATTGTTTTTATTAATTTCATTCTTCATATTGAAGAAAATCATTAACTGGAAAGGCATGTGGTGGGTAGGAAGTGTGCTTTTTAGGATTTAGGATTCCCTTGGAGTGTTCCTCAGCACAGCATAATCCTGCTATGATGTTGTACTGCTGTAATACCAGCTCTCAGGTTTCAGACAGAGGGGATCAGAAGTACAGAGCAATACTTGAATGTATAAAAATGACAGTGAATCTTATTACTTGGGCTGATATGTTATTATTACTTCATAATAATTAAATTATTCATTTATTCTTATAAGCAAGTGGGAATGAAATAAGTTACAACCTTAAAATGGAAAGAGTTATTAAAAAGTATATCACAGGATAGTTATTTATTAGATACTATGACTACCTAGTATGGAATTATAAACAAGATCTCTTATGCCCAGCCTCATCAGAAAAATTTCAGGATTCATTATAAAATATGTGATTATGAGTGCTGTTGTAAATTAATGTCTATAACGTGATTTATAACACATAAAGGTTGTATCCAAGGTCACTAAGAGAATTTCAAGGCAGCACTAAATTTACATACTACTGCAGAACTTTGATGGATGTATTACTCATAATTTTTTGCATTGGCTTCATGTATCTGGTCTTAACATAGTTAACTAATGAATAAAAAGAAAATAGAAAATTCAACTGCCATATGAAAATGAAAACATTCTAAAGCATAAAGATGGAAACAATGTATTAATACATTTTACTACTTAAATTATAAAACTTACCTTTAGAATCTCCTTAACCCAAAGCCAAGATGTGTTTACATACTTCATTATGTAAATAAAAACAGATCAGCTCTAATAGGCATAGAGTTATGTGTGGACCATGGCAATGATCCACACTACTAAGCTGTCTCTGATAGGGTGCTGTCAACTTTCATATCTTCAATATGATGCTCTCCTTTAGCATTCAGTTTCTCCAGTCCAAGGACATCCCATTCTGTTCCATGCAGAAATTACCAACAGAACTTAGCCACATTTTACAGACACACAAAATTAACACGTTAAGTTTTCTCTCCTAAAAAAGAAGCTGCAAAGATGAAGTCCAGGAAGGATATGGCTGTGTTGCTGCTCTTCACAACATTTTTTTTTGAAGTGATGCTTAGTAATATAGCTCAAGGCTGCCTTAAAATTCATTATGACTAGCCTCAAATTTATGATTCTTCTGATTTTACCTTATAAGTGCTTATTCATGCTCAAAAGAAGAAGAGTGGGCACATGTAATAACTCTAATAAATTTCTTTTTCTTCCTACTCGTACAGCTTACGTAAGTGCTTTTCTTCTCTTGCTAGGGAAGTTGCTTAATCCTCATTCAGAAGGGCAAACAGGATAGACATCAGAAGTGGGAAAGACAGGGAATAGGACAAGAGCCTTCCACAGAGGGCTCTGACAGACTCTAACCAGCAGGGTATCAAAGCAGATGCTGAGACTCATAATCAAACTTTGGGCAGAGTGCAAGAAATCTTATGAAAGAAGGGGGAGACAGAAAGACATGGAGAGGAAAGGATCTCCACAAGGAGATAAACAGAGCCCAAAAATATGGGCTTCTGGAGGCATGCAGAGACTGATGAATCAACCAAGGACCGTGCAGGGAGAGAACCTAGACCCCCCTCCTCAGATGTAGCTCATAGGCAGCTCAGTCTCCATGTGGGAACCTTAGTAAGTGGAGCAGGGGCTGTTTCTGACATGGACTCAGTGGCTGGCTCATTCATCTCCTCCCCCTGGTGAGGTGGCCCCAGTAGGCCACAGAGAAAGAGGATCCAGATAGTCCTGATGAGAGCTGATAGGCTAGGGTCAGATAGTAGGAGAGGAGGACCTCCCATGTAAGTGGACTAGGGGAAAGGGAAAGGGAAGGAAGAACAGAGGAGAGTGGAACCAGAAGGATATGAGGGAGAGGGCTACAGCTGCAATACATAGTGAATAAATTGTGATTAATAATAATAATAATAATAGTAATTTAAAAAAAAACCCATCAGAACAAAATAACATTTTAGTACTTAAAGCAGGCAATAGCGTCCATGTCAGTACCATCCCGCTCCACTTTCTAGAGTACCCATGTGAAAACCACACTTCCCAGCATTTATATATATGTCAGGGGCCTAGATCAAGTCCATGCATACACTTTGGTTGAGATTCAGTCTCTGTGAGTCCCCATGAGCCCAGATTAGTTTACTCTGTTGGCTTTTCTGTAGTGTCCTTGACCCTTCTTGGAACTTAAATTCTTCCCCTTATTCTTCCACAAGACTCCCCAAGCTCTGCCTAGTGTTTGGCTGTGAGTCTCAGCATCTGTTTCAACCTGCTGCTGAGTGGAACCTCTCAGTGGACAGTTATGCTGGGCTCCTGTCATCTAGCATATCAGAGTATCATCAATACTGTCAGGGTGTGTTTCTCTCGTATTGGGTGGCTCTCATGTTTGGCCTGTCATTGGCCATCCCCGATCTCTGCTCCAACTCTTTTGCCAGTGTAGTGTTTGTTTCTACCATGGACTTTGTTGTTTGCTCTTGGACCACTTGCCCCTAAATGAGTTACCTTGCCTGGCCTCAGTAGAAGAGGATGCACTTAGTGCTGATGTGACATGATGTGGCAGGTACGTTGCTACTGAGTGTGTGTGTAGGGACTCTTCTTTTCTGAGCAGAAGGGAGGGAGAGAATAGAGAAGACGACAGGAAGATAAGACTAGGAGGAAAGAAGTGAAGGGTCTGCTACTGGGATGTGAAATTAATAAATAAGTAAACTTAATCAAAAATGTTTAAACGAATTCACCTTTATAGAGATGAGTCTTCCGTTCAGCCATTGTGGTTTTATTCAACTTTGTATTGCTTCTTTGTGAGTTTCACATCATACACCCCAATACCACTAATCTCCCCATCCTTTATACCTGCCCTCAGCCCTTGCTGTAGTGTATCACAATGTGCCCACTGTAGGCCATTTTACCCTCACATCTTTACTTGCAAATGTTCATTACAATGAGTCATTGGTCTGGTTACAGGCCTCTGGATTCTGATACACTGTCAGCACTGGATCCTCAAGAGGACTGCTGTACTTAGGAGAGCAGGCCCTGTACCTCATGTCAGCACAACAGAGCTGTCCCAGCTAATGTGAGTCCCTGGTGCTGGTGAATAGACCCTTAGGGCATGAGGGCTACAGAGGTAGCCCTGCCCCTTGCCAGCTGAGGGACTGAGTGAGCTAGCTGGGGCAGTGCCCTTGAGAGCTTGCCTTGGAGGTATAGGTGTAGGAGAGGTGGCAGTCTGGCCAGCTCAGCTTCCACCGAGGGCTAGATTCAGGGCTTTGGGCTGGCCCACTCCAACATCTACCCTATCAATGAACTATTGGAATGAGTGATGAGGTCAGTCCTGTTGACCCAAAGCTGCAAGATATCCATGACACAGGACAATAGGATATCTGAGAGGAATGACATTTAACCATTGTTAAGTGTCCAGGTCAGTAATGTTAATTATATTCACTTTGTTACTCTCTAGATATTTCCTCTTGTAAATTGAAATCCATTCGACAACAACTCTGCTTCTTCTCTTGCATATCCCTAGAAACCCTGCTTGGGCCCCCTGTAACTTTGACTGCTTTGACTGCTTTAATTTATTGATACATGAAACTATGGAATTTTGTTTTTTTTTTTTGTTTTTGTTTTGTGCCTAACTTATTTTAAACAGTAATACCTGGCAAGTTTATTTGTGTTGTCACCAAACCAGACATGTCCCTGTTTCTGAACACCAAATGTTTTTCAGTCCAAATTTTATATAGTGTGGGTTGTCTACTGTTGGGAAATTTTGTGGATTTGATACTACAACTATTGTTAATGATGCTGCAAGGCCACAGAGGTAGAGATAGCAATTTTACAAGTTGACATCCCTTTTTTGTACAAATGCTTACTACTATAATTGCTGATCATGCACTAGTTGTATATTAATCTCTGAGCAACTTCTATACTCTTTTCTCTAGGAGCCACACTAACCATATACCTACCCACCTACCCTCTCTAGGTCTATATAACTTTCCTTTCTTCTTCATCCTCCATAACATGTTAAATGTCTGTGATGCTAAAATGTAGTCATTTTCATTTCTATCTCGCTGGTATTTACTGATATTGAGCTGCTTTTATATACCCATCAGTCATATTCTGTCACAATTGGAGATAAAATGTATAAGTGTAATATCACCAAAACACAAGTTACAAAAAGTAAATCACAAATAAATGAAACTTCTGAATGGAATAATAATGAGCCATATTAAGTCAGTAATTAAAAATTGCTAATCTCAAAAGTCCAGTGCATGAAGGCTCCACAACTAAATTCCATCAAACATTTAAAGAACCAATAGAGGACCTTCTCAAATCCTTCCAAATACTTAAATAATCCTTCCAAACTAAATTATAATACCCCAAATTACCCTACTGCCCATGACAGGTGTAAGTACTACAATAAAGGTAAATTACAGGTCAATGTCTCACATATATGTGGGAACAAAACTTCAGGGGAAATGAGTAAACTGAATTAAAAATTAAATGATGAAATGGTTATTAACTGAAATTTCATTTCAATCAGTGATGTTTCAATCATTCAGTGAAATAAAAATATCAAAAATTTGTCCACTGGAAAGAAGTATTTCAACTTAGCGTGACCAACAAATGTGCCATGCCACACTGCTGTATTGAAGGAGAAAACTCACAACATGATATTAGACATAAGCAGATATGGAAAATTTTTGACAAAAATTTTGTTTTCTTGTGAAAAACTTAACAAATAAGGCATAGATAGCCTGCATTTCAGTATGGTATTGCAGAACTCTTTTTTAGTATTCATTCATTTATTTATTGGTGGAGAGGGTGCTGCTGAGCTGACTGTGAAGGTCAGAGAACAGCTTGACTACCAGGTCTTCCCTCCATTACTTGGGGCCGAGGTATCTGACTCAGCTTGTTTGTCTGGCAGGGGAGGCTTCAGCTGGTGGAGATGCCTCACCTGAAAGCATTGCTAATGTTCAAGTTTTGAAAACTTAACCACTTAGATCAGGAAAAAAAAAAAAAAGATGTATGTAATGACACTTGAAGCCTCCATTCAGAGCAGTATTACAAGTTCTTGTCAGAGAATGTGGTACTGAAAAAGAAAGGGCATGCCCATCGCAAAGGAAGACTTTAGGCCCCTCAGTGTCTGCACATTGCAAAACCCTGACTTCACCTACAAAATAATGCAGCTAATCAGGTGATAAAGTACAGTTAGTATCAAATGATCTAAAAAAAGCGATCATATCAACAATAGCTACAAGTATATGTTGGGACAAGTATGAGTAAGGATATGAAACTTTCATACATAGAAAAATTTAACCCTGGTGAAAAACACTGAGAGATAAAATAGTGGCACTGCGTGTTGTCTATGAACTGAGCAACTTGATAACACGGGAATGTCCACTTAGTCACTAAAGTGACATACATAGATGATGCCATTTCTATCACAGTTTCCATGGACTTTCTCACTGAAACACAAAAAATATCTTAAACATGGATCCAAAAGAAAACAGAAGTAAAGATAGACAAAAAACTATTGTCAATATACTGAGCAAACTCACACCAAAAGTAAGCTAAGGTTATTTCAATATTTGACATAAAACCTACAAATATATAATGATAAAGCCAAAATATAATGGGCACAGATACATATATATATACAAATAAATATATAGACCTCTAAAATTGGAATGTAGCTCAAAATAAACAAATATTTATGAATACTATATACACAAGACAACAAAAACACAAAATAGGGAAAAGACAATTATTTAATAATAATAATAATGATGATAATAATAATAATAAAAGTTTTATTGCATAGTATATCATCATGTAATCAATTTTATTTTTATTTCAGATCAAATGGAAAAACTAATTTAAAGCATTTTTAGGCTTAGAATTTTCACCAAACCTACTTTATTTAAAGTTCTTAAGCACCTTTACCTCCCTTCTGACCCCCTCCCCTGCAACATTAGGTAGGAGATTAATAGGGAATAGGGCTATAGTCCTCTTTTTCTACTTCCTGCTGATCTGGGTTGAAGGGTCCTTAGGGGATTACTACGCTCAGTTGTCAGGATAGCAGCAGTCCAGTCCAAAGGCCAAAACATAGCAGCTAAAGCAGAGAGACTCAGTTGGATTGCCTGGAGAAGCTCTCTGGAACATTTCTCTCTGCGAAGCCAAGTGTCAAAGCACGAAGATCAGTGCAGCAATGTCGATCCAAAAAGCAATGCCTCTCTGCCTGGGCTTTTTTATATGTCCTTTCCTCAAAGTTCACCCGCGGATGTTCACAGCTGGCCAAAGTGACGCCCTTCACACGAGAGAGCACAACATCACGTGCCCTCTCATAAGCCAGCCTGGGCAAAACATCAAGTGTGTAGCTTGCAGCCAAACATCACATGACCAAACTGAAACTTCCGCTTCAGCATTTTAAGGACTTAAATATAAGAGACATGAAACTTCATAGTTTTAAAAGAAAATATAGGGGAAAAAACCCTGCAGGTCTGTGGCTTTAATCTAGGCAAAAGAAAAAAAAATCTTTGAATATGGTCTCCAAAGAAGAGCAACAACCCCCAACAATTGTTCTATACTGTTTGTTTCCACATTAGCACAGTACCACTTGTAGAGGTTTCTAGAAATTCTGATCAGGCAAACACAGCTTTTCTTCTTGAACAGACTTCTAACCAGATGGAGTATGGTATGCTCATTTAAGCTTATGAAATGGGGAGAAATATAAATTTAAATTTGTATTATAAATACAAATATAAATTCTTGGCTCTAAGTCTATTCTGATTTTATTGATATTAATATGAAGTCAGCAATGTCATGAGTGTATCAGCAATGAGCTTTTTATATGTAGACAGAACAAGGCAACCTCCAGCAGCAATCAAAGCACAGCATCAGAGGAAAAATGAACTGTGGATCTAAAGCTTGATGCATTCAAAATACATGTACTACAGCAAAACTAAGAACTTTCTAAAAGCACAATTTCTAAGAATTTTCTTGAATATTAGACTGACAACATTCAAGATACACATACTTTTACAACAAAAAATAAGGATGTAGGTAATTAAGCATAACCTTTTCAGTGAAGTTAGTTACAGAATAGACTGAAAAATGTGACGAGTATACAAAGAAAAAATAGCGATTGTGTTACTGGGTTCTTGACAATCAGCTGGTGCCTGTTGAGCACTCTGCCCACACTTACTAAATACCCTGAGCCAATAGCTTGGAAGAAGAAGCATCATTAACTTTTATCCAAATAGGGAATTTAGAATTCAATCAAATTTTCTGGAGATACTTCGGAGAAGCAACAATAACAGCTACAAAGCAATGCTGAAGCAAAACAGATTATTCCATCTGCCAATAAATAAGGCAATTAATGAAATCATCCCTAGTGACAAACACAACGTTATTTCAGACTTGGTTAGGCTAAGGAATCTAAAGGAAAAGGTGGACAAGAAGAAATTTCAATTATGAAAGTGAAGTAGAAATGTTAGAAAGTGTTATGGAAAACATAAGTTGTTAGGGGTTTTATATTTTTTACAGCCTTATGGATGGAATCCTTGTAGCTAAAAATCAGGGAACTTGGACAAGGTAAAAAAAATTTGAGCTAAGAAAAAATATAGCAATATCGAGACAAGCAAGCTATGCTAACAAATATAAAATAATAAACAGCCAAAAATGTGATTTGATAATTTATGAGTAATGTGATGTGGAACAGTCCAAATTTCATATAATCGGAGTCTTCCAAGATGAGAAAGATTGCAAGGAATCAATGAAAAATATTTACTGAAGCATTGAAAACAAAACAATTGCAAAGCAAAACAGATAAAAAACTTTCTCAAAGAAATCACCATGATATAAATAACAAATGTCTTTGAATGTACTCTTATCAACCCACTAAGGCCCAAAGATGAACAATCCCTAAAGCAGCCAGAGAAAAACAGTTATAGATCATAGAGTGGTTCTTTCAGAAAATCAGCATAGTCAAAAACAGTTATATTTTTGATTTTATAAAATTCAAAAAGAATCAGAGAATATAATGTAAAATGCCATATGACCAAAATAAGAAAAATGATTTTAAAATTTCTATATTATTTATGATGAATAGCTTAAGTGAATTTGCAGTGACAAGACTATCCTAATTTTGACAAAGCAATTTGTGAAAACTTAATATGGAAATGATGTTGAGACAGGCTTTCTCCCTCAGACTGAAGCAGTGTAAAGCCTTCTCACATCGCTTTTATTATATAAGATTCAATATTAAATACGTCTTCATCAGTAAAGTAAAGTGAGGAAAGGAAAAAGAAATCCTCAATATTGCAAAAAATAGTTAAGCCTGCCTCATCAAAAAAAAAGAGTATATAGATACTCTTTATACATTGAAATAATTCATCAAGAATGAATAATTCAATTATTCAGTGTTTTGTAACATCAAAGTCAACGATGAATTAAGATAAAATTCCTGAATTGAAAATGTATAAATTGATCAGTGGGCACAATAAACTCAGTAGATTGATCAGTGGCACAATACACTCAGCTACTTAACTATGAAATAGGTAATAAAATAAAAATCAATTTCTACTAGTCATTACCAATACAAAATAACAGGCACAAGATTATCCAATTGTACTAAAAATTTAATCAGATAAAATTCTCCTTTTTAACAATAGAAATGTCAAATAGCAGCTTATGGCAATAAATTGCTAATTTATTCTATAACTCACTGTATGATTTACAGTTCAACTTAGGAATTTAGTCAGGGAAATTAAAATACACATCCAGGAATAAAAAAGAAAAAGGTATTAGACATTCAGGTTACTAGCAAGAAATATATACATACATACATATATATATATATATATATATATATATATCAGTCAAAAGTAGAAGTGGAGAAAAATTTATTTACTCATATATAGTAGTGTAATACAAAGCAATAACAAGGTGTACACTATATAAAGTCTATTTATTGTTATTAAGAAAAAAAAGCTTAAAAGGAGTCAAGGAAGAAAATAATTTGAAGACAGGGTGGGCATTCCCTCAGTGTCTCCCCTATCTGCTCTATCTTTATCCCTGAATATCCTGTAGGCAGGGTAGATTTTGAGTCAAAGATTTTGTGAGTGGGTTGGTGTTCCCTTCCCCTTCCTTCTGCTAGGAGACTAGTCTAGTTAGTGCATGTCCTCTTCAGTCTCTATGGCCTCTGCTACTAAGAGTGTCTACTTGAGTACCTCGTTTATCTTCCCAGGAGCCTATCCTAACTTAGGTCTCCAGCTTGTCACAGAGATACCCTACTCTCTCAGTTTCTCTTTTTCTCTACAGGCTGTCTGTCCTCTCGACCCTGCTCTGCCCGGGTGTGATCTCCTTCCTCTTAACTTTCTGTGCCTGCACTCCTACCTCTGACTGTTTTATCTTCTCTTCCCAGTGAGATTTATGCATCTTCCCTTGGGTCCTCCTTAATCCAAAGATCCATCCTATCAGAGAGTGCCTACCCCTGACACTATCAAGAATACTCTGCTAAACTTGATGACAGGAGCCTGTCAGAGTTGTCTTCGGAGAGGCTCTATCCAGGAGCGTCTCACAGCCAAACATTGGTCGATGCATAGGGAGTCGTGGGGAAATAGTGGGAGGAAAGAGAAAAAGACCTAGAGGTGCAGGAGCTCCACACGAAAAACAACAAAGCCAAATAAAAAGGGCAAAGAGGGTCTGCTGAGACTGAAGCATCAACCAAATGCCATGCATGAACTATACCCCGTCCCCGAAGGACACAGCAGATGGGCAGTATAGGGCTTCAAGTGGGTCCTCTATACGGGAAGTGGAGACTCAATTGGGCAAGGACTCGTCTGCTAGCCTTTTGATCACTTTCCCCTGGCAGGACTGCCATGAGAGGACACATAAGAAGAAGACATCTTCAGTCCTGATGAGCTGGGGTAGATGGGAAAGGGAGCTCCCCATTTCTAGGGAAAAGGAGGAGGAAAAGGACTATAAGGATACCAACTGACTAAAATAAATCAATGAGAAAAAATATGAAGCTACAATAAATAAGAAACGCCATGAATATAATTAAGAAACCCAAATACATGTATGTTTCTATATTTGTTCATCAACAGGAAGAGATATCCAGAATTACATTCTGGACCTGGAGAGATGGCTTACTGGTTAGGAGTATTGGATGCTCTCACAGAGGACCCAAGTTTGTTTCCCAAGGTTTGTAGCTCTAGCTCAAGGGGCGTAATGTCTTTGGTCTCCATGGACACCTGTATACATGTGTATATACTGATATGCATCCACATATACACATATAATTTAAAATGAAAATTAATATCTTATTTTTATTAATAAATTATTTAATAATTAGCTATTATTACTATTAAATATTTATTTTTAAATATTAATTACACTTTATTTACTTTGTAAAACAGCTGTAACCCACTCTCTCATTTCCTCCCAATCCCATCCTCCCTCCCACAGCTCCTCCCATGCCCCTCTCCAAGTACACCAATAGGGAGGTTCTCTTCCCCTTCCATCTGACCCTAGCTTATCAAGTCTCATCAAAACCAGATGCATTGTCCTCCTCTGTGGCCTGGCAAGGCTTTTCCCTGCTCAAGGGGAGGTGAACAAAGAGCAGGCCAATCAGTTTGTATCAGAGACAGTCCCTGTTCCCCTTATTAGGTGACCCACTTGGAGACTAGGCTTCCATGGGGCTATATCTGTGCAGGGGTTCTAGGTTATATCCATCCATGGTACTTGATTGGAGTATCGGTCTCAGAAAAGACTACTGTGCTCAGATATTTTGATTCTGTTGCTCTTCTTGTGGAGTTCCTGTCCTCTCCAGGTCTTACTATCTCCCATTTCTTTCCTAAGAGTCCCTGAACTCTGCCTAAAGTTTGGTAATGAATCTCAGCATCTTCTTTGATACGCTACTAGGTAGAGTATTTCAAAGGCCCTCTGTGGAAGGCTCCTGTCCTGTTTGCTGTTTTCTCCTTCTTCCAATGTCCATCCCATTTGTCTTTCTGAGTGAGGACTTATCATCAAACCCAGGGTCCTCCTTCTTGCTTAGCTTCTTTAGGTATACAGATTTTACAATGTTTATCCTACATTATATATCTAATATAAGTGAGTATATACTGTGTGTGTCTTTCTGCTCCTGGGATACCTCACTCAGGATGATGTTTCCTAGATCCCACCATTTGCCTGCAAATTTCATGATTTCCTTGTTTTTAGTTCCTGAGTAATATTCCATTGTGTAAAAGTACCACAGTTTCTGTATCCATTCCTCTCTTGATGGACATTTGGGTTTTTTCTAGGTTCTGTCTATTCTGAATATAGCTGCAAATGTCCTTGCTGTGTACTTGAGCATCTTTTGGATATATGCCTAGCAGTGGTATAGCTAGATCTTGAGGAAGCTCTATTCCTAATTATCTGAGAAAGCACCAGATGGATTTCCAAAGTGTTTGTACAAGTTTACATTTCCACCAGTAGTGGAGGCGGGTTCCCAGTTCTCCCCAACCTCTCCAGCATGTGTTGTCACTTGAGTTTTTTATCTTGGCCATTCTGATGGGTGTGAGGTGAAATCTCAGGGTCATTTTAATTTGCATTTCCCTGATGGCTAATGAGGTTGAGCATTTCTTTAAGTGTTTCTCTGCCATTCGGTATTCCTCTGTTGAGAATTCTCTGTTTAGCTCTGTTCCCCATTTTTTAATTGGATTACTTGGTTTGCTGCTTTTCAGCTTCTTTAGTTCTTTGTATATACTGGATATTAGTCTTCTGTCAGATAAAGGGTTAGTGAAGATTCTTTCACAATCTGTAGGCAATCATTTTGTTTTGATGACGGTGTCCTTTGCTTTACAGAAGCTTTTCAGTTTCATGAGGTCCCATTTATTGATTGTTGCTCTTAGAGCCTGTGCTGTTGGTGTTCTCTTCAGGAAGTTGTCTCCTGGGCCAATGAGTTCTAGGCTGTTCCCCACTTTTTCTTCTAACAGATTTAGAGTACCTGGTTTTATGTCGAGGTCTTTGATCCATTTGGACTTTAGTTTTGTGTAGGGTGATAAATATGGATCTATTTTCGTTTTTCTGCATGTAGACATCCAGTTGGACCAGCACCATTTGTTGAAGATGCTGTCTTTTTTCCATTGAATGGTTTTGCCTTCTTTGTCAAAAATCAATTATTCATAGGTGTGTGGGTTGATTTCTGGGTCTTCTATTCAGTTCCATTGATCCCCCTTTCTGTTTTTATGCCAATACCATGCAGTTTTTATTACTATTGCTCTGTAGTACAGCTTGAGATCGGGGATGGAGATACCTCCAGATGCTCTGTATGTGATGTTACCAATTTCTTCTTGAAGGCACTTAGTGCTATAAATTTTCCTCTGAGCATTGCTTTTAATGTGTCCCATAAATTTGGGTATGTTGTGCCTTCATTTTCATTGAATTCTAGGAAGTCTTTAATTTCTTTCTTTATTTCTTCCTTAAGCCAGCTGTCATTGAGTAAGAAGTTGTTCAGTTTCCATGTGCATGTCGGCTTTTTGTTATTTCTGTTGTTGTTGAAGTCCAGCTTTAATCCATGGTAGTCAGCTAGAATACAAGAAAATATTTCAATCTTTTTGTATCTGTTGAGGCTTGCTTTATGACCAACTATATGGTCTATTTTGGAGAAGGTTCCATGCAGTGCTGAAAGGAAGGTATACTCTTTTGAGTTTGGATGAAAAGATCTGTAGACGTCTATTAGGTCCATTTGATTTAGGGACTCTGTGTTTTTATTTCCCTATTCGTTTTCTGTCTAGTTGATCTGTCCCATGGTGGGAGTAGAGTGTTGAAATCTCCCACTATTAACGTATTAGGATCAATGTGTGATTTAAGCTTTAATATTGTTTCCTTTACGAATGTAGGTGCTCTTGTATTTGGGGCATAGATATTCAAAATTGTGATGTCCTCTTGGTGGATTTTTCCTTTGATGAGAATATAGTGGTCCTCCTTATCTTTTTTGATTAACTTGGGTTGAAAGTCTATTTTATTAGATATTAGGATGGCTACTCCAGCTTGTATTCTGGAACCATTTGCTTGAAAAACCTTTTTCCAGCCCTTCACTCTGAGGTAGTGTTTATCTTTGTTGCATAGGTGTGTTTCTTGGATGCAACAGAATGTTGGATCCTGTTTCTGCAACCATTCTGTCAGTCTGTGTCTTTTTATTGGGGAGTTGAGTCCATTGATGTTGATAGATACTAGTGACCAACAATTGTTACTTACTTTTGATGTGGGGTTGGTGGTGTCACTGAGTTTCATTGCTTGTAGTCTTTTGATTTTTTTTTTGTTGTTGTTGTGTATTTATCTATTTCCTCTGTTTCCTTGGATGTAGTTGTTTTCTTTGGTTTAGAGTTTCCCTCTAGTAACTTCTGTAGAGCTGGGGTACTATGTAGATATTGTTTAAATTTGGTTTTGTCTTGGAATATTTTGAATTCTCCGTCTATGTTGATTGAAAGTTTTGCTGGGTATAGTAGTCTGGGTTGGAATCTGTGGTCCCTTAAGGACTGCATGATTTCTGTACAGGCCCTTCTGGCTTTCATAGTTTCTGTTGAGAAATCTGGTGTGATTCTGATAGGTCTACCTTCATATGTTACTTGGCCTTTTTCCCTTGCTGCTTTTAGAACTTTTTCTTTGTTGGCTGGGTTCAGTGTTTTGACTATGATGTGACGTGATGTGTTTCTTTTCTGGTCTAGTCTACTTGGTGTTCTGTAGGCCTCTTGTATGTTTATGGAGATCTCTTTCTTTAAGTTGGGAATGTTTTCTTCTATGATTTTCTTGAAAATATTTTCCGGGCCTTTGACCTATCTTTTTATTTTATTTTAGATTTTTCTTTCCTCCTTTTACCCTACAGATCCTTTGCATATCTACTATAGTTTCCTGTTTTGTGTTTTTTATGAGATTCCTGAGTTTGGAAACAAGTTCTGCTGTGTCTATATATTTCATGTGACTTTTCTTGGGCTCTTCTGCTGCTTTGTTCTATTCTAGTCTCTGTTTTATCTCATTAGATTTATTTTATTTTACTATTATCCTTTAAAGCCTTATTGTTGTTTTCTAATGAGAAGCAGAAAGGGGCTGGGGCTGGATGGAATGGGATGTGGCAAGGAACTTAGAGGAGTAGAGGAAAAGATAACTTCAATAAAGCCATCTAATGTGTCGGGGGGGGGGAAGCTATTTTCAATAAATAAAAAAGAAAAATTTTAAATGTATATGCTTGGATAGAAAAATTGTGGATGGAATTTCCCAATTCAACAGTTATTCTGATATATTATTCTCCAATTCTCTTTTCAAAATTCAATACTTTTTAATTATTCATTTAAACTAATGTATTCGGTATATATTCATGTATGCATGCATGTATATGTGTGTATATATACAAGTATGCTCAATTGTAACTAGATTTTATTTGTTTGTTTGAGCCAGGTTTCAGAGATTTCAGTTTAGATTTCATTGAAAATATATCTCAGTTGGAAATTTTCCAGTTTCTTTTTAAACAGTCTCTACAATTCTGTCATTTGACCATTTGCTATCAAGGAGCAGATGTCTTTTAACGCACTTCATATGTTCACAGTTTTTGTTCAAATAAATTATTTTTTCCAGCCTTGTGTTTAGCTCTTAATCCAGCTGATCAAATAGTCTGAGGAATCTCCAGAATGATTCTCTTTATTCCTCTTCAAACTCAAGGGGGAATCTAGGTATAGCAAAAGCAAATAAATACCAAATCTACCTCTTCTCTATGTCACTTTGGCAGTAAGGATATAGGAAGTATTCCAACTTTGAACTAACTGGAGAACGGTGGTAGTGATCACTGTTCTCTCTGGAGGACAACACACCATATCATCTTAACTCTCCCTCTTGTATTTTCTCATTAAAGGCTCTATTAATTATGGTAATGAATTATACTTTATTTTTTCTGTTTTCATTATTATAATGCATACAGCTACATAGGTTGAATATTGATTGTTCAATATACTTGAGACCAAATATGTTTTCAATTTCTGAGATCTTTGTGTTTAGAAAATATACACAGAAACATTTCTAGTGTATCCAAAAATCTACAAGCAGAATGCTCTAAAATTTTGGATAGGAAAATCAGGAGCATTTTAAATTCCTAGTTTTCACATTGGTAATTCTTTTTTTTTTTTTTTTTTTTTTTTTTTTTTTTTTTTTTTTTTTTTTTTTTTTTTTT
>REGO01000613.1:821165-855621 GCA_010120015.1 Rhombomys opimus
ATCCCAGCCGTGCCCCGAACCCTCGTTCCCTCCCAGTCCCTCCCTCCCTCCCTCATCACCACTGTGCCCCTTTCCAAGTCCACTGATAGGGGGGGGGACATTGGTAATTCTTAACCTGCATTACAAATAGTAATTATATTTGAATTCTTATCAACCTCTCACAAATAATTTTGGATACTCCTGTATGGTATTTATATAATTGAGTATGATACATTTTTAACATCAGTTGGTCTGATATCAGTGAAGACAGGAATTGCATATTATCTAAATGTTCGTATTACTAGCACAGAGTTAACTGGATTAGATTCTATATCGCTACTGTGGGTAGGCTTGTTTTAAGTATTTTCTATCTATTTTCAGCACCTTCTCAGTACAGCTCAATTGCAACTCTAATTATTTGATGCATTTTTGTGGAAACTCACAGGGAAAGAAATGGAAATTGGGTAGCAGGAGACAGACTAT
This sequence comes from Rhombomys opimus, assembly GCA_010120015.1. Taxonomy (NCBI): domain Eukaryota; kingdom Metazoa; phylum Chordata; class Mammalia; order Rodentia; family Muridae; genus Rhombomys; species Rhombomys opimus. The sequence goes on from REGO01000613.1 coordinate 821,628, forward strand.
AAATGTGAGGCTCTGTTTTAAAACGTACTGAAGTATCAACAGAACTCTGACAGGCAAAATACTTTTGATAAGGTATTGATTAATGTTTTTCAGCTGTAAACCTTCATCTGTGCATGGAGGTATACTCAGATCTTTTGTCACCAGAGGCAGTCAAACTAGCAGGAGGTCATTGCAACTGGTGCTCTTATCTGCCACATTTTGACTTTTGGTTTGCCAGGTAACTCCAAAGGTTTGTAAGAGACTAGAAAGATTGTTTTCAAGCTGTGATTCGGAAGGCTTTCTTTTTTTCCTAAGAGCAGCTGCTGCTATGTAAAGCTGACATGAAAGGTAAACTATACCAGGTCCCTTATGAAGGACAAGTATTTGTCCCTTTTCCACAAAACTTTCACCTCTACACTCCAAGAATTGTCTCAGCATATTAAAAAGAATTTCCTACCCATTTCAAAAATAACATTTAAAACAAGACATATCAATTTCAGCAATTTTTTCAGAAATATACCCATTCCAAAAAATATAAGATGCTCATGGCACTGAAAATATAACAGAAATCTATGTAGACTGAGGAAAGGTGATCTTCAAATGGAAATGTGCTGAGTGAAAAGAGAAGAAATATATAATATCTTTGACAAGTGTTTCTGCAAGTTAACCATTAAGGTGTTAAAGTGACAAACAAAATTGAGATGAAAAATGAAAAAAAGGGAGAAAGAAAAACACATATTTCTTTTAGGAGCTTTGCAGTGAATTGAGTAAATAAGCTAAGCGATGATAGCAAATATAAAATCTGCCCCAGCAAGTAGTGCTCCTACTGACCACAAATGAATGCTGCCTCTTCAATTGAATAATGAAACAGCAGGCACTCTCTAGAGGATTCATGACAAAAATAGCAAAAGTGTATTCATTATGAATCACATGCACTGTCTGAAATAAGAGGAAACCTTTCCGGAAAGACTAAGAATTCCCCAGGCCCTCATTACTGCTGTCAACACAAAAAGAAAGAAATGGGATTGAGCTGCTCTTTCCATCTGAATGAAGGATGTGGGGAAAACGCCATAGTTTGGCTTCAGTGAGCTTCTTGGCTTTTAAAAAAGATATTTTCAATTCGTCAAACTCAAGAGTACATGGTGGCAAGCACAGCACTTTTATCTTTAATTTATGATGCTCTGTTTACTTTCACTTATGACTGACCCCCCATGTTATTGCAAATTTCTCAGGGCTGTTTGAGACTTGACAAGCATTTAACAGAGAAATAATAGATGCAAAAATCTGCTAAAGATTATAGTATTGTAATAGTCCACTCCATTTTTTGATGCATAAAGAAAAAAATCCAACTGTAATAAGTCGAATTCTACAAATTCAGTTTTATATGTAATTGAAGCAAATTTAAAGGGCTACAGACAGCAAAGGATTTTGACTCCCACATTTCTTCTATTTGTGTCTACTAATTAGCTTTTAATTCTACTGTAACAGGCACACTGTCTCCAAATCAATTCCTTTTAATTTGTACTTTTATATATAAATGTTGAATGCAATTTTATCCTTTGTTTTCAAGATTCTTATTCAGTGACTGGTTCCCCATAATAGAGTTTGCTAGAATTTGGTCTATATCAACTTGCATAACAGACACTTCACTACTAATCAGTGTTCTCACATCTAGATAATTGTCTTCTCTACCATCTTTAGCTGTCTCTTCATTGAAAACCATTTACTCTGTGACAAAATACACACTGAGTTATATGAATTAGAAAAGACAGTAGCTGGTAAAAACAAGACAAAAAATACAAGCTATTATATAAGATTGTAAAACTCTAAGTAGCTGGAGAAAATGATGTAACTGAATTTTTGTAGACCACTAGGAACCATATAGTTCTTGAAGAAGTTACTATTATGTCTGATTTCAGTCTTCTCAGGCTGGAATATGTTTTAACTATTAGCAAGGACCAATTGCAAAGTATTTATGCAATGAAAGGGCTTTCTCATAAAAATAAACTTTGTTCATTTCCTGTGCATTATGTTTATATATGCCTACATACACATCTATGCTTATAAAATCATGCAAAGTAGAGAAACTACTTAAGCATCATACATGTTAAGGATAAAATGAAGGTTAAAAGACTGCCTCTGATTATTCCTACACACCCTACCCAAGAAAACATCTGCTTCTTTCATATTCTTTAAGAATTTGTGTGTGAGGTTAGAAGCACAAATTATAGCGAAACTGACAAGCTATAAGACCTTAACAACAGCCCAATCACTCTATGCTTCCAACTGCAACCACTTACGACAAATTTTTACATGAAAACCTGAAAAAAATTCTATTTCCCCAAATGAATGGGAAAAGAGTATGTAATGCTTGGAATGAGATTGTGTTGGGTTTATATCCTAGAATTCTTGTACTCATGTCTGAGTACTACTAGACCTGAATATATCAGCATCATGTCACTCTTCAAGGAAATGGGTTCTACAGAGATTACATTTAAGATGGCTGTCTCTAGAGGCTTGAAGTGTTCTTTGAGCTACTTTTCTCTTTAGGCTTAGCAAACTGACAGGTTTGTGCACTAAGGCTGATAAAAGAAGTGCTCCCCTTGGGAGGCATTTACATGAATATTTTCCTTAGACAGTATATAAATATATGCATGAGAATTCTGTCTTGAAGCTGTTCTAGATCCTATGAAGAATACTTCATGGGAGAGAAAGGCATGTCCACAGAGAGAAGCTAAGGCCTATGTACAATATCTAAGAGCTAAAAGGAAAACTCAACAAGCAAGCTAGAAGAGATGAAAAACAGGCACTAAAGTACAAGGTGAAGAATCCTTATGGCATTACGTTATCCTTCAAGAAGACCATAAAGGAAAAACTCACCGTAAAAGTCTACTAAACCCAGAATGAAGTAACATGAATTGCCAATCAAAAGACTTTTCTCATTCTCATTCTCATTAGTTGTATGCTAAGAATGTGAAACACAATATTTTTTTAATTCAATTTAATATATATACTTATTTATTACAATTTATTTACTTTGTATCCCTGCTGCAGCCCCTTCCCTTGTCTTCTCCCAGTCCCACCCATCTTCCCTCTTCTCTCCCTATGCCCTGTCTCTAGTCCCCTGATAGGGGAGGACCTCCTTCCCTTCTATCGGACCCTAACTTATCACATATCATCAAGGCTGGCTGCATCAGCCTCCTCTGTGGGCTGGCTCAGCAATTAAAAATAAGGAAATCATGAAATGTGCAGGCAAATTAGTGGGAACTAGAAAAGACCATCCTTAGTGAGGTATTCCAGATGCATAAAGACACATGTGATATATACTCACTTATAAGTGGATATTAACCATATAATATAGGATAAACATACTAAAGTCTATAGCCCTAAAGAAGCTAAACAGCAAGAAGGACTCCAGGGAAGATGCTTAATCCTCATTCAGAACAGCAAACAGGATAGACATGGGAAGTAGGAGAAGACAGAGAACAGGACAGGAGCCTTCCACAGAGGACCTCGGAAAGACTCTACACATCAGGGTATTGAAGGAGATACTGAGACTCATAGTCAATCTTTGGGCAGAGTGCAGGGAATTTTATGGAAGAAGAGGGAGATAGAAAGACTTGGAAGGGACAGGAACTCTACAAGGAGATCAACAGAGCCAAAAAAATCTGGGCCCAGAGGGGTTTGTAGAGAACAATACTCCAACTAAGGACTATGCATGGAGAGGACCTAGACCCCCTGTTCAAAGGAAGCCTATTGGCTTCTCAGTTTTCAATTGGGTCACCTAGTAAAGGGGTACAGGGGCTGTCTCTGATGTGAAACACAATCTTATGCATAGTAGAGTCTGGAAAATTCCTGATGTAATTTGTGTTGTTGGCATTCAAATTCCAACTTTTTACTAAACATATATATTAATTTATAGAGAGAGGTTTTTTTTTTTTTTTTTTTTTTGTACATCATCTGTCAATACAAAGTTGATGGTCTGTATGCTGCAGTAGGAAATAGAAGGTGGAAATTTCAGGAGAAAGAAACACTGGGATAGGGCCAGAGAGGAGAGATTTGCCCTGGATCCTGAGGACCACAGAGCCATGAAACTGAGGAGAAGTAACCAGCCATGTGGCACACATAGAATAGAATAAACAGGTAAATTAATTTATAAACTAGTAGGGAACGAGGTAAAGTTTATGGCCTAGGCATTTATTCATTAATAATAATTATAATAGTAGTAGTGATTATAAAGTTGTTATTGTGGCAATTGGGACATGGGAGATAAACCTTTGGTATAAAGTTACATTAATTTCTTGGAGCTTCCAGAGAAAATACAGAAAATGTTTTCTTGACATAGAAATTCTCATCAGTTTTCTTTATCTTAAAACTCGTCTATGCCTTCTCCTAAGCTCACAGGCTGATGATGCCTTCATATGAGAAGAGCTTGTTTGGTTGTTCAGGCTCTTTTAAGACATAATATTATGAGTACAGGCAATGCCTTAAGCATTCACTGAGATATAGAAATGTAATGTATTCTGTATTCATTGATTTATAGAAATGTAATGTGTCCTATATCGTTACAGCACTTTATGATGTTCTTCAATGCTGACATGTGGTTATCCCTCACAACTTCTCTTGTGATTCCAATGCATTTTATGAAGACTAGTAACTGGCTCTGTGCTGAAAGCTTTTGACTTTTCCAGATACTGCCTCAAACTTGTGAAGAAATAACTAGAAGCCTTATGGGCTTTATCTTTATGAGATATGACAGACTATTGTTTTTATTCCTTTCATTTGTTTGTTTATTTTTAATATTGTAATTTAATTGAAATATTTCCTTTTCTTCACTCCATTCAGGCCTTTCCAAACACCCCTCCCTGGTCTCTTTAAAATCTATGAACTCTTTGGTCATCAATTGTTATTGAATACATTTGTGTATTTACACACACACACACACACATACATTTTGAAATATAACCCCTTGAGTCCATGTAATATTATTTACATCTTTGTTTTCCAGGTTGATCCTTCAGGATTTGGCAACCAATTGATGTGCTCTTTGCTAGGGAGGGCCACCTCTCCTACTCTCCTTTTCTCTTAGTTACTTCTAGTTCTTTGTATACGGTTGAGGCCACAGGGACTTCTCCATGTACAGTTGGCATACTCATCTATCCTCCTTGTTCAGTTAACATGTAGGCGGTCATGTTGGGGACTCTTTAAAGCTATGGCTTCTGAGGTTACTAGGACACTTAATCACACAAAAATCTTCTTGATCCTTTGGCTCTTAATATCTTTCTACACCCCTCTTCCACAGTGTTCTCTAAACCTTACTTAGGTGAAGGAGGTGTATCCATTGACTCGATGCTCCACACTCTGCAATTTGATGAATGGTTGTGGTTTTGTGTAGTGGTCTCTACCTGTTACAGAGAGAAGCTTCCTTGATGAGGGATGACGTGTGTGTGTGTGTGTGTGTGTGTGTGTGTGTGTGTGTGTGGTTATAAGGAATGTAAATGCATTTTTTTCTGATGTATGCAGGAGAGGGAAGCAGTACTCAAGCCATGCAAACGCACAGCTTGTGCTGAGCCCAGAGCATTTGCTGAGCCGTAGGCATGAAAGCTTCTAGCCTCTGTACAATATAAACTCCTTTAAGCCCAGACCTTAAAGGCTCCTACTTCCAGTCTCCATATGCTAATCTAGGCCTAAAATTTTTCAGCCTCCAAAACTCGCCCTTTCTGAACTCTATCTGACTGGTTCAACTCAGCTGTTCTGGCTCAAAACCTCTCTTCAACTGACTGATTCTAACAGGCTTCTCTTGGCTTCTCACTGAATTAATCTACTTGGAAAAACTGTCTCTGAACTCCAGAAACAAAACTGCACTGACTGCATGAACTGAATGGAACGACATGGAACTATACAAACTCAACTGAACTCACCTACTCTAAATGGATCTGCACAAAATTGAACTCACCTCATTTCTGTCTCTGCACTGTTCTTAAGTAGCCTCTTTTTCCAGTCTGTTTTCATGGGAGTTGGGCATATCCTACTTCCAATTCATCCTGTCTAATCTTTCTCTGATTTGTCACTTTGCCTGCCCCTCAGTTAGATGTCATTGTTTGGGATTAAAGTTGTAGACTAAAGGCATGTCTCTATTTCATCCAGAGGAATTAAAGGTGGTATTAAGGACTTGTCTGTATTATAGCCATACATAGACCCAGGTCTTTGGATATAGTCCCTTGTTAGAGTAGCCATGTAGCTGGATTAAAATTCACCTACAAAGGACAAACATTTATAGATTGTTGTTAAGGATTACATTGTATTAGTGGCAGATTATCCTCCAATAGCCATGACATGAGTAGCACTGAGTAAATAGCTAGGTTTGTACTAGATGTGGTTTCTCTCGTTTAGTCGGTTTTAACTCCAGTTAGAGAGCTGTTTCTTTTTTTCCTACTCTTTCATTTTCTAGAGCTGGAGAGGACAGGAACTCCACAAGGAGAGCAACAGAACAAGAAAATTTGAACACAGGGAACTTCCCAAAGACTCATACTCCAACCAAGGACTATTCATGGAGATAACCTAGAACCCCTGCACAGATGTAGCCCATGGCAGTTCAGTGTCCAAGTGGGTTATATAGTAATGGGAAGAGGGACTGCCTCTGACATAATCTGCTCTTTGATCACCTCCCCCTGAGGGGGGAGCAGCCTTACCAGGCCACAGAAGAAGACAATGCAGCCATTCCTGATGTGATCTGATAGACTAAGATCAGAAGGAAGGAGAGGAGGACCTCTCCTATCAGTGGACGTGGGGAAGAGCATGCATGCAGAAAGGGGAGGTAGGGTGGGATCGGGAGGGGAAGGAGGGAGGGGCTTATGGGGGGATACAAAATGAATAAAGTGTAATTAATAATAATAATAATAAAAGAAGAAAAAAACGCAAATTTTTTTTTCACAATTTATTCTTTATGTATACTGATTGAAGACCCTTCCCTCAACTCCCCGAGTCCCATCCTCCCTCCCAACCCCTTTATCCCCTTCCCCTAGTCCACTGAAAGGAGGAATTCTCCACCATTGCCATCTGCCCATAGCTTTTTAAGTCTCACCAGGACTGCATGAATCCTCTTCCCCCGTGGACGGGCAAGGCGACATCATCAGGGTGAGTGATCAAAGAGCAGTCAACTGAGTTCATGCTAGAGGCATCCCCTGCTCCCCTCACTCAGAGATCCACATGGAGACTGAGCTGCCTACAGGCCACATCTGAGCAGGGGGTCTAGGTCCTCTCCATGCATGGTCCTCAGTTGGTGCGTCAGACTCTGCAGCCTTGTGCTCAGATCCTTTAGCTTTGTTGGTCTCCTTGTGGGGCTCCTGTCTCCTCCATGTCCCTCTATCCCCACTCTCCTTTTTCCCTAAGACTCCGTGCACTCTGCCTAAAGTTTGGCTGTAAGTCTCAGCATCTGCTTAAATCCCCTGTTGGGTGGATCCTTTCAGAGGACCCTCTCTAGTAGGCTCCCATCCTGTTTCCTCTCTTCCACCACTTCTGGTGACTATCTTGTGGAAGCTGTTTCTTACCACCAACGTTATGTGTGACACCAATACACCTGTAGAGTTATGCTGTCATAGTGGTTGTTGATATGGTTTGTTGGCATCATAGTTTGTAAGTTATTGGTTGCTTCTCTCCTTGAAGCTTGAATGATGCATGAAGCTTTATGATACCATGAAAACTAGTTGTCAGAAGCAGGGGATATTTCTGAGACATATATAGATTACTAGAATACCTGGTCTGGTATTATTTTACATCCATTTTATATATTTATAGCTATTAATACATTTTAAATAGAATGAGAGGGTATTCATCTTCTAAAAAGAGTTATTGATATGGATTTTGTAATCATCTAATTGTATATCATTGTACTAACATATCACTCACCAGTATTATCACAAGTACATTGTGGTAACCAAAAAGACAGATTCATTCTGCCAATACTTAAATTTTATTTCATTGGTCAGATAATAATCAGGAAATCAAGTTAAGGAATATTATTACTGTTCGTATGTGGTTAGGGAAATTTTAAACAGAGACATGTCATCTTGCAAGATGATATCTGACCACGACACAAGAAAAGAGGAGATATTTTAACATCGAAGGAACACTAGTACAAAGACCTAAGAGAGATTTCTCTGTGTGTGCATGTGTGTGTGTGGGGGGGGTGTTTAAAGTAATAATGAAAAAATAACAGAAATCACTGACTTTGAAGAGTTTAAAGAAGTCTTCTCTACTGAGCACATGACATAATTGCCTAACCAAAGTATAAACTAGACATTTCTACATCTAATATAACCAGAAACGGACTGAAATAATATTGGTAGCATTTGGCATATAATCAAGACCCTAACTCAGTTTGGTAATCCCTCATCTAAAAATCAGTAACTTCAGGAAGGGTACGTCTAAATTTTGAGACTACAGTAAGCCTCTGTGAAATATGATAAACAGGTGAAGAACCAGCAGGAAACACAATGTTGCGGGAATACTAGCGAAAGACAAGGAATGTTTCTAAGTGGCAGAACAGTTGCAGTGCTATCTTCACTGAGTCATAGTCAAGAAAAAAATGTTTATTGATGAATGAGTAAATGTTTTTTTTTTTTTTATACTTTTTATTGATTCTTTGTGAATTTCACATCAGGCATCCCAATTCCACTCATCAACCTGTCCCTCCTTATCTGGTCTGGCTCAAGGTCTCTGGGTTCTGCTACTCTATCAGTACTGGATCCTCACTGGGACTCCTCTCGGATATCCTGTTGTTGCCCTGTTTCCTGGAGATTCTGAAGCTTTAGTTCTGCAGAACAGGCCCCTTCACGGACTCCATAGATTCAAAGAGAGAGTAAAAAGTCCTGGATCTGGGCCTGGGTGGTAGCTGGGTATTTCGGCCTTCCAGTTCTCCTGCACCCTTGCTACGTGAGCCAGTTCTCTCGTTTTGCCCAGGGGAGGGGAGGGGCCCTGCTCTCCTGTGTGCCACAGCTAGCAAGGGCCAAACAGGCTCTCCTGTGCCCATGCCCACAGGGCTGGCTCATTCATGCCCTCAAGACCAGGAACAGCTCTACTGTGCTGCCCAGGTGAGTGTGGGGCCTGCTCTCCTCAGAGTGCTGCGGCCAATGAGGATCAGAGACTGCTCTCACGCTCTCATGCCCTCAGGGCATCTTTCTCAAGACGTCCACCCAAAGGGCAAGGAAAGCTCTCCGGAATGCTATAGCCAATGAGGGGCAGGACCACAGCCCTTCAACATCAACATGGCCACAGGCAGCAGACCAGACAGGGACTTCTGCATGGCCGTTGTTGTTAACATGGCCCATGGACATTAACACAGTCCCCTGCTGCTAAAAGGCCAGAGACCCAGACACGGCCATGGGTGGCAGCACAAATAGTAGTATCACCATGGCCTCAAAGGCAGTAAAGGCTACTCACATCAGGCTGTGCCTCACCATCCTCGAGTGCCCAAACAGTTCTACGTCTTTTCCTGCCCCCCCCCTTTACTCATCCACAGTAGTGCCCCTCTACCCCAGTGTGCCTTTGGGTGTCTTCAGCCCCTCCCACCTCTGCATGGTGGTGGATGTCAAGCACATGTGTTTTTGAACAGGCCAGAACTGTAGCTCTGTGTTCTTAGCACATTGATCAATGTTTAAGGCCCCATAAAACAACAGAGAACACTCTTTATAGCATTCTCCATATACGGAGTATGTGGGAAATGGAAAGTGACAAGTGGCATGTAGGTCTGGGTAGATATTCTGTTTCACATGTGTCATGATTTTAAGCCTCAATGACCCACTGGGCTGCTTAGGCCCCTAACATTGCCTAGAGTTCCACAGCAAATGGTTGGTTTTGATAAGACCTGAATGCGGTTCAACATTAGTATCTACACTTCCACAAAACAGCAGAAGCAAGAATATGTCCAAACTTACCTCACTCAGACATTGATTTCTCCGTAATATCCAAATTAACTTTTTGAAACTGTGAAAAAAGTTTCACTTCAAAGTATTATATTGGATAGTTCAAAATATATAATGTGATTTGGAATTTATATATAATCATAAAACAGATGATATGTTTCTTTTTAAAAATATGCTTCTAATTAAAATAGAATCGCCTCACTTTCCTGCCTCCAGTTCCCCCAGATACCCTCCCCTAAAATTCTTCCATGCTTCCTCACTCTCAAGTTAGTTACCACATTTTTGATTATTATCATTACATACATGTGTGCACACACACATGCACACACATGAAGCTTGCTGAATCTCTCTGTTGTTTGTATGAGTGTGGTGTCAGGACTGACCACTTTGCGCTGAACATCCCATTTTGTGTTTCATCCCTGGGAGAGGTTAATTCTTCTCTCAGCAGTCATCAATCACCTGTCGTTCTTTTCATCTTTTAAACTTATTTATTTTTTATTACTTACAGTGTATTCACTTTGTATCCCAGCAGTAGCCCCCTCCCTCACTCTTTCCCAATTCCACCCTCCCTCATCTCCTCCCATGCCCCTCCCCAAGTCCACTGATAGAGGAGGTCCTCCTCCCCTTCCCTCTGACCCTCATCTATCAGGTCTCATCAGGACTGGCTGCATTGTCTTCCTCTGTGGCCTGGCAAGAATGTACTGCCTCACACATACTTCAGATGGAGGTAATCAAAGAGCCAGCCACTGAGTTCATGTCACAGACAGTCCCTGTTCCCATTACTAGGGAACCCACTTGGACACTGAGCTGAAATGGACTACATCTGTGCAGTGGTTCTAGGTTATTTCTATGCATGGTCCTTGGCTGGAGTATCAGTCTTAGAAAAGACTCATATAGTTATTTTTCTAGAGGTAAGATACCCATGAAATTTTTGCTTTCCGTGTTAACGTGCCCATGCATATAGACATTTTCCCAGTCTTATTTGGCAAGACATTTTTAGGAAAAACTGCGTCAGAGTAGACTTTCTGGTATTCTGACTCTTATATTCTTCCTGTCCTCCTTTCCATGACATTCCCTGAGTTATAAACATAAGAGTTATGAGGTAAATGTATCACTGGGACTGGGCTTCCCATGATTTGTTGATATCTGCATTGTGTCCAGTTATGGATTTCAGTGACCTTATTCATTTTCTGTAAAGAGATGTCTCTGATGAGAGATGGTAATACTTACCTGACTGTATATGCCTAAGATTTAGAATGCAATAAGAAATTATTCTGTTCTTTCAAATTGATGGTAGTACATTTTTTCTAAGGCCATGACCTCAACATCCCCTGAAAGGTAGTTAGGTTTCAAATACCAGGTAGGATTTTCCTAGTATTGAGTAAGCCTTAATTCCAATTAAGTAATTGGTTGACGCCAACATGTGAATACCTTTATTGCACCTTTATACATACTTTGCCATGTTGCTTACTATTGTGGTTAATAAGTGTTGCTGTTGGGTGAGACCAACTGCTTCCATCCTTGGCATCTTGCATGGTATTTTCTAGGACTATGGGGCCAGACCTCTGTAAAGAAGCTTTCATAAGCCTATAAGAACCATAGCTGAACAAAAACCTCAGTATGAAGTACAAAACATCTCTTTTTGAATGGTTTGTCAGAGTAGTCCAAATAACCTCCAAAACAATGTCAATTACCAAAGTAACCCTTACTTGCCTTTCAGAGGTTTAAGGTGGGCCCCAGATTGCTGAACACAACAAACCCTCAGCACGAGAGATGTGGATGATTTGAGTTGGACCTAACCTGAAGGAATAGACTTCAGTTAATAATCATTGCCATAATTGCTCTTGGTCTAAGAGATTCCTATCTATACCTCTCAAGTCACCAGCACAGTGCTAACTCCTTCCTCCCAGGACACTTTATGTAGACTCTAAAGCCATGGGTGCATGTTCTGCTTATGTGCTACCATGAATATCACTCATTCATTACTTTAAAATTAAAATTACAATGTGTTCTCATCTAATTCAGGAGAAAAATGTTTACACAATTTATTTTGACATAACAGTGCATAGGTACACATATAAAAGTATCCATAAACTAAAATTCATTCAAATTGTTTAAAAGTCTTTGATTTTAGAGATCCCAGTTTTCCTAAAGTCCTAAAGAACATTTTTTCATTTTACATAAGATGTACATTGAGGTCTCTGTAAAAGCAGGAATTTATCTGTTTTTAAAAAATGAAAAACAAAACAAAACCTAAGACATGTATTGCTTCCAAATAGTGTGAAAGACTGTATGAGTACTAGATGAAGCAATTAAACACCATGAGACTAAGAGGACAGCTGATGGTGGCATACAAACTTCGGACAAGAAACGTTTATGCTGGTGAGTCATTTCATTACCTCTTTTTTAGAAATTTTATCTAAGAGAAATTGTGAAATTCTAAACTGCAAGATTGACTATTCATCTGATACGTGTGACTACTTGCTTTAGTGTATTAATTTTCATCCTCTCTTATTCACCCTGTGTTAACTGCATTGCCTTTGTTTGGAGTCTTGAGTCCCTGTGACTTGCTGATGCCATGAGTTCATGGATAGAATCCACATAGTAAAAGTAGAAATTTGACCCCTGAAAATTGTCCTCAGACCTCCACATGCACACTAGAGCATGTATACCCATACCACACAGAGAAACAAACAAACACACACACTAATGTGTGCATACATAAATACATGTACAAATCACATATACATACATAGATTATGGACTATTTTTCTAATTCCACATACTTTTGTGTTGAGTGAACAAACATCGGGCAGATTGTTCATTCTTTTATGAAAGGAACGAAGAGCATGCACTGAAAGCTGAACTAGGAAGCATAACATATACTTATAAAACAATGAAAGTGGGATATTTGACTAATTAGAATGCATGAGATGTGGGTAATGACTTTCTGAACATTTATCTGTAGAACGGTGTGACTACTCCAGGAATATCAATTTGGCAAGTTAGGGGTTTCAAAGTTCTCTTTGAACTTCTTGATTATATTCCACCTTAAGGATAATTTATTTATACTTACAAAGGACAGTCTTATTAAAAATGTATAATTGCATTGTTAAATTAACAATTTTAACACTGCAGCTCCCTGTTTTAAATGCATAGTCTTGATGACTGTGAATGTTTTGGTTGTGATTATTGCCCTCGTAATTCATATAGGTTTGAAACTATAATGATTTGTGGAAATCCCCGTATCTCATAGTGTTCCTTCTGTAATATCACCAGATTAAACCTGCAATGAGCCATATGAATAGCTAGCCAGAAAATGTTTTTCTTTAGAAACTAGAATTTGTGCAGTGTTCTAAAATTTGTTTGGGTTTAAAGTGTTTCAAGCATCCACAACAAAACTAATTTTTGCTTAATTATCTATTTGAAAAATTACTTTTTGAAGGTTACCTTTTCTCATTCTAATTAGCATTCATAGCATGATAAAAATCACCTAGGTGCAATGATTGCTAAATATTAATGTAGTTTGCATGGAGATAACAATGGAGGAATGTCATGAATCTGGCTTATAGTGAACTTTCACTGCTTCCCAAAGAGCTGGAATTTTAGGAAAGATTGCTTGTGTGAGCTGATGCATGCGTGAAGGAGGACTCAATAGCTGTGGAGAGGGCGTTCTTTACACTCACACAGTCCTACCAATGTTAGAAAAGAAAACAGTAACACAACTGTCCCACCTTTTCCTGATACCATAGACATTAGCTAATGAAAACTTACATTTGGTGACACGTTATCTAGGAAGAGAACTAGTTTAAGGTCCACGTAGACATCCATAAACATTTAAAAAAAATTTGAGATAAGTCTGCTTTAACAGAGGGCTGATATCCAGAATATATAAAGAACTAAAGAAATTAAAAAGCAATAAATCAGGCAATGCTATTTTGACTGCTTCATATTTATATTATATTTATTTTTGTTATTATTAGTAGTAGTATTGACAATTTATTTGCTTTGTATCCAGTTGTAGCACCCTCCCTCATTTACTCCCAGTCCCACCTTCCTTCCCTCTTCTTCCCCTATCGCTCTTCCCTCGACCACTGAAAGGGGAAGTCCCCTTCCCCTCCTGTTTGACCCTACCCTATCAGGCCCCATCAAGACTGCTTAGATCCTCTTCCTCTGTGGGCTGGCTAGATCACCCCACCAGGGAAGAGGGATCAAGGAGAAATGAACCAAGTTCATGTCAGAAACTGTCTCTTCTCCTCTTACTAGGGAACCCACATGGAGACTGAGCTGTCTATGGGCTACACCTGAGCAGGGATTCTGGGTCCTCTCTATGTATGGTCTTTGGTTGATACATCAGTCTCTTCACACACACACACACACACACACACACACACACACACACACACACACACCTCCCAACTCTCTATTGGATGCATAGTTAGCAAAAAGTATTTTCTGATTCTGTACTTTACTGTTTTGTCCACATGACAGTATTCCTTGCCTTAGAGATGCTTTTCAGTTTCATGAAAATGAACATTTACCAAGTGTTGATCATAATGCCTGTGCTAATGTTCTGCTCAGAAAGTCTTCTCCTGTGTCAATGAGTTCAAGGCTTTGCCTTGCTCTCTCTTTTTTCAGGCACAATATATCAAATTTCATGTTGAGATCTTCACTGCATTTGGATTTGAATTTTGTGCAGTGTAGTATGAAAATATTTGGATTCTTCTATATGCAGCCATCTAGTTTGACTGGCACCATTGTTGAAGATACTGTCTTGTTTGTTTGTTTTCAAAAAAATTACTTATCAATAGTTGTATGGATTTTAGGCTGGGTCTTCAATTTGATTCTATAGATTGATGTTTCTCTTTTTTTCTGTATGCCAAGATCATGCCATTTTTATTTGTTTCATTGTGTAGAACAATTTCACAATGGAGATAGTGATGTCTCCTACAGTTCTTTTACTGTCCAGATTTGTTTTTAGCTATGCTGGGTTTTTGTGTTTCTAAATGAAGATGAAGACTATCTTTCCAAGACCTGTGAAGAAGTCTTCAGAATTTTGATAGGGTTTGCATTGAATATGAAGATTGCTTTTGGTAAGATGGCCACTTTTACTATATTAATCCTCCCAATACATGAACATAAGAAATTCTTCCATCTTCTGATATAGGCTTCATCCTTTTTTGTTCAGTGTTTTAAGGATTTTTATCATACTCTTCACTTGCTTGGTTACTCCAAGATATTTTATAGTATTTGAGGATATTGTGAAATATATTGTTTCTCTTTTTTTTTCCTGCATCCATTTGTATTAGCAAGACTATTAAGTTTTGTTAGTTAATTTTGTATCTAGCTATGTTGCTGAATGTTTTTTTTTATCAGCTGTTGGTATTTTCAAGTAGAATTTTTAGAGTCACTTATCTACACTATTTATAGTCTATAAATGAAGGGATTTTGAATTTTCCTTTCTAATTATTATCTCCTTGACCTCTTTCAGTTGTCATATGGGTCTAAGTGGTTTTTGTCATTTTTAAAAACTATGAGCTGTACTTCAGAGCATTAGTGACTTATAACAGCTCTCTGTACATACAATCTGTTATACACACTTTTGCTGCTGTGTGTAATATTACAAGGAACATCACTGTCCATAACTTCCAGGTTTGATTCCTCAGAACAAACAGCTACTGAGTTAAGGTGTAATTCTTTCAAAACATAACTTCGTTGTGAATAAAATTTGTGTTCATTATAGGAAATGTAATAAAAAAAAATATGAAGAGCCAGGAAGGATGAACTACAGCTGTAATACCAATACTCCAGAAGCTGAGGCAAGAAGATCACAAATCTCAACCCAGCCTAGGCACACACAAGTCACTGATTTAACAAAAGTATAAAAGAAGAAAGTGAACATTTTCCCTACAGCCTGCAGAGACTGATATGCCAATGAAGCACCATGCACGGAAAGAACCTAGATCCCTTGCTCAGGTGAAGACCATAGTCTGCTCAGTGGGTACCCTAGTAAGGGGATCAGGGACTGTCTCTGGCGCGAACTCATATATACACATATAAAAGTATCCATAAACTAAAATTCATTCAAATTGTTTAAAAGTCTTTGATTTTAGAGGAGGTGAAGGGTTTGGTGCCTTTCTCTATGTCTTCCCCTACCCCGGTATTGAATTGTTATATAATCTATTTTATAATCTGTTTAACTATGTCCTTTATTTCTTTTTTAATTAATTAATTATCATTTATTATAATTTATTCACTTTGTAACCTGGTGTAGACCTCTATCTTCTCTCATTACCACCCACCCTCCTTCATCTCTCCCTATGCCCTTCCCCTAGTCCACTGATAGGGGAGGACCTCTTCCCCTTCTATCTGACTCTGGCCTATCAGATCTCCCCAGGGCTGGCTGCATCATCTTCCTTTGTGGCCTGGCAAGGCTGTGCACATGAAGGGACGTGATCAAAGAATTGACAACTGAGTTCGTGAAAATGAAAAGTATTAGTGAAAAGTTTTTAATGCAGATAGTATGAACTTGGTAGGTCCTGCCACATGCTTTCTGGCTCAAGATACTAACTAGCAACACAGAGAAATCATTAAGGACATTTTAGCATTAAAGAGTCATGAAAAGAACTAAGTCTTTAGGACCTCCACCCCTCACATTCACACAAAGATACAATCTATGTGTTTGACATATGTGTGAAATTATAATGAACTCCTAGATCTTTTTTGGACTTTAAGTCAAAGAAGATTGTTGAAGAATGGTAATACTGCCAGATGATATCTAATTTAAGCTAGTTCCTGTTTTGGTATAAAAATTGATTGGTTCATAAAACCCTGTTTAAGATTCTTTGGCATAGAAACAAAATTTAAGAATAGATGGTGTCCAGGAAGGAAAATGAAAATAATTGCAATGGTTTTGGGTCACCAAATTTAAGGTAACAGACATAGTGCAAAAGGTATAATGTAGGAAAGGCACTTGATATGTGCTTTGTATGGGAGCAGTGGGAAAGAAATGATGGTGTGGACTAACCACATGGAATACTGTTGGAGACAATTCATATCCAGTTCATCAGTGCACTCAAATACAACTGACAGTAGGGCAGTAGCAATTACCATTTATGTGTCTACCATCATACACTGAGAGCCCAAAGCATTTCTTCACAAAAACGTGCATAACTGCAAATGGCATTAGTGAACCTTAGCACTACCAATGCTAATCATATAGCTTAGCATTACAATATGTAACATAAAATATGAAAGATATTGATTTAGTAGCAATGTTATTTTTCCAGTCTGTATGATAGTTTGCTAAAACTTATAGTGAGTAAAGTAATCTTGAAATGCTCCTAGGAGACATTAAGCTCTAGGAACATATTTTTTCCTTACTCTGCTGTTGCATTCTGAACAGGTTTTTCAGGTCATTATTCTAACTACACCCATTCCCACAAAACAATTAATGGTAAATTGTAGAACCAAGAATCCCCTTTCTGTTTGCCAACAATGTTGCTAAGTCATCTGCCTTCTGAAGATGCTTTCTTTTCCACTGATATTGGGCCTGTCTTTGAAGCATAGACATATCATTGCCAAGAGTGGGTTATCAAAATCAAACGAGTTAGTGCTTCAACCATGAAGTACAATACTTAGCATCTTCCTCATAAAAAAGACTAGAGTTTTAACCTTCCTGAAAATTCATGCTACCTTTAATCTCACAGAAGGCAAGCACTGGAAACAAAGAATGTGACTTTGTTTAGAAATTCATATTTACATTTGGTCTCTCAGTTAGATCTCTTTTCAGGCCTAATTTTGTTTTGGGATACTAAGTTCTCATTGGATCCAAAGGCTCCTACTTGTGAGACCGATGTGAATATGAATTTTAAGAGTTTTATTTGTATTCACAAAAGAGTGCAAACAGCTCACAATGAATTATCAAACAGATTATAGCGTTGCTCTGAGACCCAGAGACCACTTTCCATTACTCAGATGAAATTCATTTTAGTTCATATCTACAAGATGGAAACAGGTGATTATCTGGATAATTTGAACATTCTGAATTCCATCTGATCTTTCAAGTGAAAGGAACTCAGTTGCTTTATTTTTAAGAGAGATAATGACTCTAATTATGTTCCTGTCATGTGCAGCCATTACCAGAAAAGACAATACTTAGAGGTAAAATCTTCAGTATAATTTCATAAAATTGTGAGTAGCCTGAGTTCTGCATGTGTTTTTAGGAACATGACAAGTCATCAGAATGGGAAATTTTTTATATAGTTGTGGAAAGCTGAGATAAATGAGTCTATTAACATATAATGTGCACATTTACTCTAGAATTATCATGAGAAAAAATTATAGGCTAAGGTTTTTCTAATTAACCCTCCAAAGAATAGCGTGTAAAATGACATTACTCTCCATAACATTAATTACTAGAAATATCAATTATTAAGGTGTGCACCTACTCAGTGGTGGGGTTGGTAAATTTTATAAACAACAATCATATGTAGTTATGAGTGCTCAGCATGTAGGCTTTCTCCAGCAAGTCAGAATCAACCCTGTGGTATGCTCTTTTTTTTTCCTTTCCCTCTTTTATTCTTTAATTCTTTTTTGGTGCTAATATTGATGATTTATTAATGTGCCTAAAAAGTTCACTTACCAAAGGTTTTCCAATATGTGGACCATCTACTTGCATCCCATGGCACTGCAAGTAGATTGAAACTATAATTGTATTACAGAATGTATTTTGATTACTCCTCAGTGGAAATTTTATAGAATAGTGCCGTCTAGATACAAAATGTCATTAGAATGTGAACTTGTCCAGTTATTCCATCTTTTCTTCCTTCAATTACTTCTCATGTAGAATTGCAGTAATAATGGTGTTTGGTTTCAGGTATTGTTGACAGTTATAAAATGTACATTAAGACGTTAGAACAATGAATTTAATGAAATAAAACATTTGATAAAAGTTTTACTTTATCTTGTAAATCATAATGATTTTAATAAATATGTCCTTAGCATTTGAACAGTATTTTTCCCTTGGGTCTCTGTTACTTTTCTATTGCTGTAATAAAGCACCGTGACTTAAGCGATTTATAAGATTAAGACTTTATTACTGAGGTGCAGTTTTAGAGGGTTTTCGTACATAACCACTGTGGCAGGAAATAGGATAGCAGGCAGGCAAGCATGGCTCTGGGGCATTAGCTAAGAGGTCACATCTTGTTCCACAAATATGAGGCAGACAGAGCTAACTGGGAATGACATGGGCTTTTGAAACCTCAAAGTCTGCCCTCAGTGAATCACCTCCTCCAGTATGGCAATGCCCACTAATCTTTCTCACATAGTTTACCTATCAAGGACCAAGTGTTCAAATATATAGTTTTGGGGGGTCATTATCACACCATAGTCAGGGGTTATAACTGTGGAAGGGAATACAATGTTTAGTACCAGCTGGTACTAAACATGTTCACTGACTGTCTAAAATACATGTGCTCGCTGATGTGAGGAGACACGGAGATTAGGCAGAGCATATCTCAAATGACCGTAGTTTACACCTATTGAAACTGAATAGAATAGCAATGTCTCAGCTTCCAGTCTAGTACTCATACTAATAGTTACTAATAGCTCTCTTACACAGGAGCATGCTCTTTTTCTTTACAGCGACAATATCAGCCTTAGAACCATCTAGAATTATTCACATGGAGAACTCTCAGCAAAGTTCTGATAAAGATTTCAGCTAACTTGACTCATCTTGAGGGCCAAAAGCTTTGTGTCTCAAAGCAGTAAATACTCTGTTGTTCATCATGCTCCTTGCAAAATGTATAGAGCCCCCATTCTGTGATGACAAATTTATCAAATGGGTTGTTCTAAAATTTCCACGAGTGTAGTGACACACACGTCTGGGTGTCTGTGGCCTTTTTCAGAAACATTTCCATCCAAGTGTCCCACACTACAATAGATCTTGCGTAGAGTGGGGAAAGGAGAGAGAATCACATACTAGTGATAAACGTGTGTGTGTGTGTGTGTGTGTGTGTGTGTGTGTGTGTGTGACAGAGAAGATGGGGAGAGAGACAGTATTGACACGTATGCCTGAATCCCATCTCTATGTTGGAAAGAAAACACAATTGTCTTTCAAATTACTTTTACAATGTTTGAAAGTAAAACAGTTTCAAGTAAGGTGTGAAATCCCAAAATTCATTTAGGCAAGATACTGAGCTAGGTTTCTGTGAGCCAAATGTTTCCCTTGGACCTTATGATAAAAAAATGCCTGGAGTTGTCTGTGCACCTGGTCGTAAATATAGTAGTAAAGAAATCCCAACAAAAGAACCATAAGCTAATCTAATGATTCCTGGAGGCCAAGCAGAATTTTAACCTCCAGAAAATAGCACATTCACTAAAGTAATCATTCTGATGTGTCTAAGCTGTCTGAAGCCTCTAGAGAATCATAAAAATGATCTCAAGAGTGTTCAAAATCTCTCTAGCATAAAAAAAAAATTCTTGGTTGTCCTTAAAACAGCAACAATCAAGTAAGAACTCTATAGTAATTCTACGTTGTTTTAGGGGTAGTGTTGTTTCCTTATGGTGTATCTGAAAAATAAACCTAAAGAATAAGAACTCTAATGATAATATTTTCAAACATGGCAATTTTCTAGGTGATTTAACTAGTTCATCTGTATGGCTAATCCCCAGTTTTTGTTCACATTCGACCAATTTGTTTTGCAAACCTGAATAGGCAAAACTTAACAAGAAGAAAATTGATGTTAAGGAAACAGTACTTGCTGATCATAGTTAAAAGCTTAAGACTGCATGTAGCAGACAGTAACCTAAGCCAAGATTGTCCTCTGAACAGAAGAGGTAGCGTTTATGTTCATGCATGTCAATTCTACTTAAAAAGCATGTGACCATTATCACACTCCCTTCTTCCTTCTCTTCTTTGCTTGCATCTGAAATGACTGGAATGAGAGCTACATACACACTCAGCATGCATACTACTCCATTGTCAGCACTGAACAAAACCCCTGCACTGACATTCATTAATTATCAACAGCTAGGAGTGCAGACTCCAAACTCTTGTAAGATTTTACCTTGGCCATATCCACTAACGCCATAATTTGAATGTAAAAATGTCCCCATTAGGCTTATGTGGTGCCTCTTGAAAGGCACTGTTTTTTTTTTAACTTTTATTAATTACACTTTATTCATTTTGTATCCCCCCATAAGCCCCTCCCTCCTCCCCTCCCAGTCCCACCCTCCCCCCAGTCCTTTCTGCATGCATGCCCCTCCCCAAGTCCACTGATAGGGGACATCCTCCTCTCCTTCTTTCTGATCTTAGTCTATCAGTTCTCATAAGAAGTGGCTGCATTGTCAGGGTTCTAGGTTGTCTCCATGAATAGTCTTTGGTTGGAGTATGAGTCTCTGGGAAGTTCCCTGTGTTCAAATTTTCTTGTTCTGTTGTTCTTCTTGTGGAGTTCCTGTCCTCTCCAGCTCTTACTATTTCCCACTACTTACATAAAATTCCATTCACTCGGCCTGTCAGTTGGCAATCAGGCTCAGTATCTGCTTTCACAGTCTGCATGGCAGAGGCTTTCAGAGGCTCTCTGTGGCAGGTTCCTAGGTCGTTTCCTGTTTTCTTCTTCTGGCTTTCAGAGGCCCTCTGTAGCAGGTTCCTAGGTTGTTTCCTGTTTTCTTCTTCTTTGGATGTCCATCCTCTTTGCCTTTCAGGATGGGGATTGACCGTTTTAGGTAGGGTCCTCTCTCTTGCTTAGTTTCTTTAGATGTACAGATTTTTGTGGGTTTATTCTATGTTGTATGTTTATATGAGTGAGTATATACCGTGTGTGTCTTTTTGCTTCTGGGACAACTCACTCAGGATGATCCTTTCCAGGTCCCACCATTTACCTGCAAATTTCATGATTTCCTTATTTTCCATTGCTGAGTAATACTCCATTGTATAGATGTACCACAGTTTCTGCATCCATTCCTCAGTTGAGGGGCATCTATCTGGGCTGTTTCCAGCTTCTGGCTATTACAAATAAAGCTGTTACAAACATGGTTGAGCAAATGTCCTCTTTGTGTACTTGAGCCTCTTTTGGGTATATGCTTAGGAGTGGTATGGCTGGATCTTGAGGAAACACTATTCCTAGTTTTCTGAGAAAGCTCCAGATTGATTTCCAGAGTGGTTACACAAGTTTACATTCCCACCAGCAGTGGAGAAGGGTTCCCCTTTCTCCACAACCTCTCCAGCATGTGTTGTCACTTGAGTTTTTCATCTTGGCCATTCTGATGGGTGTAAGGTGAAATCTCAGGGTTGTTTTGATTTGCATTTCCCTAATGGCTAATGAGGTTGAGCATTTCTTTAAGTGCTTCTCTGCCATTCGATATTCCTCTACAGAGAATTCTCTGTTTAGCTCTGTTCCCCATTTTTTAAGTGGATTACTTGGTTTGCTGCTTTTCAGCTTCTTTAGTTCTTTATATATACTGGATATGAGTCCTTTGTCAGATAAAGGGTTGGTGAAAATTCTATGATAGTGTACATGAGTGACCCCACAAACTCTACCAGGGAACTCCTACAGCTGATAAACACCTTCAGCAAAGTGGCTGGATACAAAATTAACTCAAAAAAATCAGTAGCACTCCTGTATACAAAAGACAAAAGGGCTGAGAAAGAAATTAGAGAAACAACACCCTTCACAATAGCCACAAATGACATAAAGTACCTTGGTGTAACCCTAACCAAGCAAGTCAAAGACTTGTATGAAAAAAATTTCAAGTCTCTGAAGAAAGAATTAGAAGAAGATATGGGAAGATGGAAAGATCTCCCATGCTCATGGCTTGGCAGGATTAACATAGTAAAAATGGCCATCTTACCAAAAGCAATCTACAGATTTAATGCAATTCCTATCAAATTGCCAACACAATTCTTTACAGACCCGGAAAGAAAAATTCTCAACTTTGTATGGAATAACAAGAAACCAAGAATTGCTAAAACAATCCTCTACAATAAAAGATCTTCTGGAGGTATCTCCATCCCTGATTTCAAGCTGTACTATAGAGCAACAGTTATAAAAACTGCATGGTACTGGCATAGAAACAGAATGGTGGATCAATGGAACCGAACAGAAGACCCAGAAATAAACCCACACACTTATGGACACCTGATCTTTGACAAAGATGCCAAAACCATACAATGGAAAAAAGATAGCATCTTCAACAAATGGTGCTGGTCCAACTGGATGTCTACATGTAGAAAAATGAAAATAGATCCATACCTATAACCCTGCACAAAACTGAAGTCCAAGTGGATCAAAGACCTCAACATAAAACCAGACACATTAAATCGGCTAGAAAAAA
This sequence comes from Rhombomys opimus, assembly GCA_010120015.1. NCBI lineage: Eukaryota > Metazoa > Chordata > Mammalia > Rodentia > Muridae > Rhombomys > Rhombomys opimus. Next base: position 844,865 of record REGO01000613.1, read on the forward strand.
AAGTGGGGAATACCCTAGAACTCATTGGTACAGGAGAAAACTTCCTGAACAGAACACCAACAGCACAGGCTCTAAGAGCAACAATCAATAAATGGGACCTCATGAAATTGAAAAGCTTCTGTAAAGCAAAGGACACCGTCATCAAAACAAAGAGACTGCCTACAGATTGGGAAAGGCACTGTTTTGTAAGGACACAGAACTTTCAAAAGGTAGGGCTCACAAAGAGAGAGAGACTTACTTGTGAGAGCACCGTGGACTTCATGGTTTGGCATCCTTCTAGTCAACCTCTCTGCTGCCTGGTCTGATGAAATATGAGCAAGTACCTTCCCAGGTCTTTCACCACCTCCTTGCCACCCTGACTTTTCTGATTAAAAGACAACAGTATCCCCAAGACTGTGAGCTACAATAAGTCTGGCATGCAATTAAGCCAATGTGAAAAGCAATTACTAAAAACATGGAATACTTAATAAAAAATTCTTAGAGATGAAGGAGAATAAAAAATAATAGATGAGACCAAGGCAATTGAGAACTCAATTTACATTTTTCCTTGTGAGACAGTTTCTATTTTCATAAATTTAGATTTTATTGTGAAACATTGTCATCGACTTAATGTTTCAGTGCTGCATGTTAATCACTGCACTGTACTACCCAGAGGAAAAGAGTACTGCATTAGATAAACTTCTTATTTCTGTGCTAGAAGTAACTATCCAAAGCCACTGAGGAAAGGAGGCTTTATTTTGGCTCACACTTGGAGGTGATACAAGGTGTTGTACAAGGTGTGCTATGACAACAGGTGCATCCAGTCAGGAGTCAAGAATCCTGAAATGTTTCACTCAGTTCCCCTTTATATGTTTACTCACCCCAGCCAACAGCCCTAAAATGCCATAATTCACATTTAAGAAGGTTCTAGATTTATATCCTAATGAAGAAAACCACACAGGCACGTCTAGAAGCTGACTAGTCTATATAACTCCTCACTGGCATATCCTAGTCTCTTGCTAGGAGACCAGGTCTTTCCAACTGATCAATATAAGCCACCTGAAATGTCTAACTTAAATCATTCTCCATAAGCATTGTTCAGGAAAAAATTTATTAGCCTGCTCATATATGATAACAATAAGGTATAAAATACCTTAAAACTTTTAATGACACTTATTGGAGAAGCATTTTTTATGGCAGTAGATGGGCGCTAACACAGAGATCTGTGAATGGACAATGTGTAAGAGACTTGAGTGCCCTCAGCCCTATAAGAGTTGGCTTTCTCAGTCCCCTCCCCTCATGACTCAGCTACGTAGAAGAGGAGAAGGGAATATTTGTAAGAGCCAAAGCAGAGGATGACTCCAAGGGAACACTGTTCAGACACAACAGGACTTATGCTGGCATAAACTCACAGAAGTGCAGCAGCTTGATCTGCTTTAGTTGTCTTATTGCTCTAGCTAAGACTTCAATTACAATGTTGAAGAGATATGGAGAGAGTGGGCAACCTTGCCTTGTCTGTGATTTCAGTGGGATTGATTTAAGTTTCTCTCCACTGAGTTTGATGTTGGCTATAGGTTTGCTGTATATTGCCTTTACTACATTTAGGTATGTGCCTAGTATCCCTGATCTCTCCAAGACTTTAAACATGAATGGGTGTTGGATTTTGTCAAATGCTTTTTCGACACCTAAGGAGGTGATCATGGATAAACATATTAAAATCTGTACAGCTAAAGAAGCTAAACAAGAAGGAGGTTCCTGAGTAAGATGATCAATCTTCACTTAGAAAGACAAATGGGATGGACACTGACAGTAAGAGAAAAGAGGGAACAGGACAAGAGCCTACCATAGAGGGCCTCTGAAAGACTCTACCTAGCAATATATCAGAGCAGATGCTGAGACTCATAACCAAACCTTGGGAAGAATGCAGGGAATCATATAAAAGAAGGAGGAGTTAGTAAGACCTGGAGAGGACAGGAACCGCACAAAGACCAAATATATCTGGGCACAGGGGTCTTTTTCTAAGACTGATTCTCCAACCAAGGACCATGCATGTATATAACCTAGAACCCTTGCTCACATGGAACCCATGGCAGCTCATAATCCAAGTGGGTTTCCCTAGCAAGGGGAACAGGGACTGTCTCTGACATGAACTCAATGGCTGGCTCTTTGAGCCCCTGCCCCTTAAGGAGGAGCAGCCTTGGTAGGCCACAGAGGAGAACATTACAGCCAGTCCTGATGAGACCTGATAAACTAGGGTCAGATGGAAGGGGAGGAGGACCTCCCCTATCAGTGAACTTAGAGAGGGACAAGAAGGAGATGAGGGAGGGAGGGTGGGAATGGGAAGGAATGAGGAAGGGGGCTACAGGTGGGATACAAATTAAATAACCTGTAACTAGTATAAAAAATAAAAACTATAAAAAAAATAAGTGTAGCAGCATGCACAGGCCAAGCTAGATGGGATGCCAGAGCTGCACAACGGAAGTGAGCTCCCCTCTTTAAACAAGGCACTGTCTCCAATTCACATCTCCTTGCAAAGAAAAAAAAATGTTTTTTTTTTTTCAATGGAGCCTCACTGGGTATATCAACAACATTTAAGGACCGAAGCAGTTCCTACCAATAGATAGGCAATGTAGAATGAACTCAATGGTATTTTTGAGGACTTTTCAAATCTCATATTGCTTTGGCTGGGCATTTCTTGTCATACTGGACTTCTGCTTGTATATTACAGTTTTCAATTTTGGGTTTTGTGGGGGGGTGTTCTTGAACTTTTTCACTGTTTTTACTTTTTAATTTTTTTATTTGGTTTGTTTGTTTTTGTTTGTCTATTTGTTTTTTAAAAAGAAAAAGAAAAAAAAGTCTTGGAGTTGGTGGAGAACATTCTTGGAGGAGTTGGGAGAGGATATCAATAATCAGAGTGTATTGTATGAAAAAATATTATATGTACATATAATCTATGTATATATACAGACAGACAGACAGAAACATAGATAGACAGAGACATAAATAAATAGATAGGTTTTTTTATTTATTATGAAAGCTGGGAAGGTGTTTCAGTGGTTAGGAGCACTTGCTGTTCTGCCAGAAGAACCAAAGCTGATACCCGGCAGCCACAGATTAGCTCACAATCATCTGTAACTTCAGGTTCAGGGAATATGAAACCTTATTCTGACAGCAGTGGTCACTGTACACATGAAGTGATTAGGTGAAAATGAAGGCAAAAAGCCACACACGTAAGTTAAATTTTGAAAATCTAACAATGTAATTTGGTAGAGGTTGTGGACAGCCAGCTCCAAAATGAAAAAAAAAATCACTTATTTCTGATGTCACAAAATGTCTGATAAATGAGAGCTTGCAAGGGGAATTTACAAATTTTTGTCAGTTAATTAAGAAAAACATTAGAAAAGCACACAAAAATAGTTAACAGCTATTAAAGAAACAGAAGAGAGGCATTCAAGAAAGATCAAGGGTGGTGGTATGCAGAGAAAATGTGTAGAAGAAGAAAAAAAAAGAAGAAAAGCACTGTTATTATATATTAAATAAAAAAAGAAAAGAAAAAGTAGGTTTAAGTGTGCAATGTGTAATCAGAGTACAACAATTTGTTTTGCTGATAAAATGTGGGTATACATCCAAAAGAAACTCGAGTACACAAGGACATTTGCTCAACCATGTTCATAGCCGCTTTATTCATAATAGCCAGAACATGGAAACAACCCAGATGTCCATCAACGGAGGAAAGGGTACAGAAATTGTGGTACTTTTACACAATGGAATACTGCCCAGCAATTAAAAACAAGGAAATCATGAAATTTGCAGGCAAATGGTGAGATCTAAAAAAGATCACCCTGAGTGAGGTATCCCAGAAGCAGAAAGATATACACAGTATATACTCACTTATGTAGACCTATAAGATAGGATAAACATACTAAAATATGTGTACCTAAAGAAGATAAACAAGAAAGAGGACCCAGAGTAAGATGATCAATCCTCACTTAGAAAGACAAATGGGATGGACATGGGAAGTAAGAGAAAACAAGTAACATGGCAGGAGCCTACCACAGAGGGCCTCTGAAAGACTCTACCTCGCAGTGTATCAAAGCAGATGCTGAGACTCATAACCAAACCTTCGGCAGGGTACAGAGAATCATATGATAAAAGAGGAAGTTAATATGACTGGGAGAGAACAGGCGCTCCACAAGGACAAAATATACCAGGGCATGGGGGTCCTCTATGAGAAGGTTTCTCCAACTAAGGACCATGTATGGATATAACCTAGAACCCCTGCTTGGATGTAGCCCATGGTAGCTCAGTAAGCAAGTGGGTTTCCCTAGTAAGCGGAACAGGAACTATTTCTGACATGAACTGAACAACTGGCTCCTTTACCTCCCCCACGCCCCCACCCCGAGGGAGGAACATTCTTGCTAGACCACAGAGGAGGACATGGCAGCCAGTCCTGAAGATACCTGATAAGCTAGGGTCAGATGGAAGGGGAGGAGGACCTCCCCTAGCAGTGGATTTGGAAAAGGGCAGGGAGGAGATGAGGGAGGGAGAGTGGGAGTGGAAGGAAATGAGGAGGGGACTACAGTTGGGATACAAAGTAAATAACCTGTGATTAATATTAAAAAAATAACAATTAATAAATATTGTGAGTATCCTCTACAAGCTGATATCCTGGTAAATGAAAAGGAAAGAATAAAAACGTAATGAGGGTTTTTTTCTTGACAATATTTCAAAACTCTAAGCTAAAGATCAATAAAATAAGAGGGCAGGGTGAAAAAGTGAACAGGCCTGCAAATGTGGTATTTAATGATAATTGGATTCATTTATTTCATCAAGAAACATTTGAAAAATTCCTTAAACACACTAGGGATACAATGAGAAATAAAGCATTAAGAATCTCCGTTGTAACTGAATTTATATCATATTTGAGAGAGAGCATCAGTTGGCAGATGAGGAAGCAAAATGCTTGTTTAAAATATTGCTAAGAGAAAATGAATCAACTCTTCAGTGGGATACAAGGGCAGCAATATACTGGAAAGCTACTCTCTGAAATGAAGTCACTGAAGGGCACTTCGCTGAAAAATAAAGATTTGTTTAGTGTTCTAAAAGCTGCAAGCCAAGTGTGTGTGTCTATGTGTATGTGTGTGTGTGTGTGTGTGTGTGTGTGTGTGTGTGTGTGTAAACACATTGCAGGTAAAGAACTATTAGGTATGGAAGTTTTTGTGTAGGAATATGTCTAGAGTGTTTCCTTACACTCTGGATAGAAACACAGCAGAATGGCAACAGAATCAAAAGTAGGATGTTCTATCTCGATTAATGCACTGTGGGTCATTTAAAATTCAAGTCATTCTTTTCCTTTTTTATATAAAGTGGCATGCACAAATGGAACACTTTTGCTCAATACAATATTAAACCTAGAACCTCCTACATTCTAGGAAAGTCTGCTGCTGAGTCATATGTATCCCAAAAGCTAGTTTTTTTCTTCTTCTTTTTACTTTTTACAATGCGTCTTTGTACATTGCCAAACCTTGCCTTGGTTACTTTTTATCTAGTCTACCTAATAATTAAGATTATTGGCATGAAACAAGGGGCTAGCAATAATTAATTTTCTTTAAATTATCTTGTCTATTTATTTCCACTATTGCTAATACTACTAATAAATGACAATAATAGCAGTTGAAACTGAAAAATAACATCAAAAATTCAAGTGACAACACATGCTAGAGAGGATGTGACAAAAGGGGAACCCTCCTCCAGTGCTGGTGGGAACATAACCTTGTACATCTTTGGAAATCAATCTGATGCTTTCTCAGAAAACTAGGAAGAGTGCTACTTCAAGATCCACCACTCCTAGGCATATATCTAAAAAAATGCTCAAGTGTACAACAAGGACGTTTGCTCAACCATGTTCATAGCAGTTCTGCCTGTAATAGCCAGAATCTGGAAACAAAGTATATATCCCTCAGTGAAGGAATGGATACAGAAATTGCGGTACATTTACACAATAGAATACTACTCAACTATTAAAAACAAGTACATCATGAAATGTGCAGGCAAATGGTGGGAACTAGAAAAGATCATCTTCCGTGAGGTAACCCAGAAGCAGACAGATACATATGGTTTATACTTATTATTAGTGGTTATTAGACATACAAAATAAGATAAAAATCTATATTCCTAAATAAGCTAAATAAGAAAGAGGACCCTGGAGAAGATGCTCAATCCTCATTCAGAAGGGAAAATGCAATAAACATAGGAAGCAGAAGACAGGGAACAGGACAGGAGCCTACCACAGAGGGCCTTGAAGCAGAGGCTGAGGCTCATAGCCCAAATTTGGGCAGAGTGCATAGAATTTTATGAAAGAAAGGGGTGATAGAAAGACCTGGAGAAAAAAAAAACCTGGGTCCTGGGTCCTGATACCCCAACCAAAGACCATGCATGGAGACCTGGAGAGGACATAAAACCCCTACTCAAGTGTAACCCATAAACTCAGTCTCCAAGTGAGCTTCCTAGTAAGGGGAGCAGGGGCTGTCTTGGACATAAACTCAGTGGCAGGCTCTCTGATCACCTTCCCCTGAGGGTTGCAGCCTTACCAGGACACAGAGAAAGACAATGCAACCAGTCCTGATGAGACCTGATAAGCTAGGGTCAGATGGAAGGGGAGGAGGACCTCCTTTATCAGTGGACTAGGGGAGGAGCATGGGAGGGTGGGATTGAGAGGAGACAAGGAAGGAGGTCACAGCCGAGATACAAAGGGAATAAATTGTAATAAATAATAAACATTCTTTTTAAAACTCCCATAAAATGAGCTATCTAACATTATTAAAATACTGAGATGTCTGTCTTAATGTAGTTTGTTGGATAAAGAGCCAAACATGTTTCTTTGGAACAGGTGTTGACATGGCAGGAATTTTATAACCTCCTGCTCGTTTTACTGGTTTAAATGTCAATCCAGCTATACAGCCAGACTGAAAGGATTTCTACTTCTTGATAAGAAATTAAATAAAGGACCATAGTGTTGAAGTGTTTAAAAGAAACATACAGTGACTGTCTTATGCAGGTCTCAGGAAACATGTTAAGACATAGGAAAGTTTCCTAAGAAATCAATTAAAATAAAACAAGTAATTAAATATAACTTAGAGGTCAACATGCACAGGATTAGAGACATCAGAGAGCTTAGCCCTAACTGGGATATCTGTATCACACACCCTCTTTCCAGTGCTCAGGAATCATTCAGGAGAGGAGTCAAAAAGACTGGAGAGGAGGAGGAGGTATATGACTTCATAGAAATATCCTTTTTTAAATACAATAGGGAAGTTGCTATGAACTCACGGGAGGGGAGAAAGCATACACAAGATCAAGCCACACAGAAACCCAGCATTGACTGGAAAGGTAAAAGCAAAGACCCAGCTTTATCTGAGGCATTACTGGAACGGATTGGCACTGGGAATTGGAGAGTAAATTTTCTCTTTTTTCCTATTTATTTATTTACTTATTTCTTTATTACGATTCATTAACTTTGTATCCCAATTACAGCTCCCTCCCTCATCTCCTCCCAGCCTCACCCACCCTCCCTCTTCTCCCCTATGTCCTTTCCCTAGTCCACTGACTTCCTCCCTTCTATCTGATTATAGCTTATCAGGTCTCATCAAGCTGGATGCATCCTCCTCCTCTGTGGCCTGGCAAAGCTGCACCCTCAGGGGTAGATGATCAAAGAGCTGGCCCCTGAGTTCATGTGGGAGACAACACCTGTACCTCTTAATAGGGAATTCACGTGGAAACTGAGCTACCTATGAGTTTCTTCTGAGTAGAGGATCTAGGTCCTCTCTATGCATCATCTTTGGGTGGAGTGTCTGTCTCTGCAAGCTGCCCTAGGCCCAGGTTTTTTGGTTCTCTCGGTCTCCTTGTGGAACTCCTGTCCTCTCCAGGACTTTCTATCTCCCCCTTCTTCCATAAGTTTCCTTGCACTCTGCCCAAAGTTTGGCTATGAGTCTCAGCATCTCCTTCCATACCCTGATGGGTAGAATCTTTCAGAGGATCCCTATGGAAGGCTCCTGTCCTGTTCCTTGTCTTTTCCTACTTCTAATATCTATTCTGTTTGCCTTTCTGAGTGAGGTTTCAACCTCCTCTCGAGGGTCCTCCTCGTTGTTTAGCTTCTTTAGGACTATAGATTTTAGTGTGTTTACCCTATATTATATGGCTAATATCTACTTATAAGTGAGTATTGCAGTGCAATTCCTATCAAAGTGCCAACACACTTTTTACAGACCTTCAAAGAACAATTCTCAATTTCATATGAAAAAAACAATAAAAAATCAGAATAGCTAAAGCAACCCTGTACAATAAAAGATCTTCTAGAATTATCATCATCACTGATCTCAAGTTGTACTACAGAACAATAGTAACAAAAACAGTATGGTACTGGCATAGAAACAGATCAATGAAATTGAATCGAAGACCCAGAAATGAACCCACTTAGTTTTTGACAGAGAAGAGAAAAACCATACAATGGAAAAAAAGATAGCATCTTCAACAAACACTGATGGTCTAACTGGATGTTTACATGTAAATTTTCTTAAGACTTGTGTCCAGAGTAGATAAAGCATGCTCTAGCAAATGGCCTCATATTCAGAAGAATATGGGAAGTACAAATTGGAATAAATGGATTTTCATAAACAAAAGAGTCCATGAAGCTGGGATGGTAAGGAGGTTCAGGTGGACCCTGAGGACTTAGATGGAATTATGGAAGTATATGGTTAAAATACATTGCATGTAATTCTAAAAGAATTAATGTGATATTTTAAAAATTAAAGTACTGATGTGTTTCATTGAAATAGAAGCAAATGTAGAGAACTGTTTTAGCAATTCTGGGTTTCTTGTTATTCCATATGAAGGTGAGAATTTTTCTTTCAAGGTCTGTAAAGAATTGTGTTGGTAATTTGATGGGAATTGCATTGAATCTGTAGATTGCTTTTGGTAAGATGGCCATTTTTACTATTTTAATCCTGCCAAGCCATGAGCATGGGAGACCTTTCCATCTTCTGATATCTTCTTCTAATTCTTTCTTCAGAGACTTGAATTTTTTTTCATACAAGTCTTTGACTTGCTTGGTTAGGTTCACACCAAGGTACTTTATGTCCTTTGTGGCTATTGTGAAAGGTGTTGCTTCCCTAATTTCTTTCTCGGCCCTTTTGTCCTTTGTATACAGAAAGGCTACTGAGTTTTTTTTTTTTTGAGTTAATTTTGTATCCAGCCACTTTGCTGAAGGTGTTAATCAGCTGTAGGAGTTCCCTGGTAGAGTTTTTGGGGTCACTCAGGTATACTATCCTATCATCTGCAATCAGTGATACTTTGACTTCTTCCTTTCCAATTTGTATCCCCTTGATCTCCTTCAATTGTCTTATTGCTCTGGCTAGGACTTCAAGAACAATGTTGAAGAGATATGGAGTGGGCAGCCTTGCCTTGTCCCTGATTTCAGTGGGAATGATTTAAGTTTCTCTCCATTCAGTTTGATGTTGGCTATAGGCTTGCTGTATATCGCCTTTACTATGTTCAGGTATGTGCCTTGTATCCCTGAACTCTCCAATACTTTAAACATGAATGGATGTTGGATTTTGTCAAATGCCTTTTCGGCATCTAAGGAGATGATCATGTGGTTTTTCTCCTTCAGTTTGTTTATGTGGTGAACCACCCTTGCATGCCTGGGATGAAGTCTACTTGGTCGTAGTGGATGATCTTCAGGAGGTATCTCCATCCCTGATCTCAAGCTGTACTATAGAGTAACAATACTAAAAACTGCATGGTACTAGCATAGAAAAACACTGGTGGATCAATGGAATCAGATAGAAGACCCTGACATAAATCCACACACTATAGACACCTGATTTTTGACAAAGATGCCAAATCCATTCAATGGAAAAAAGACAGCATCTTCAACAAATCGTGCTGGTCTAACTGGAAGTCTACATGTAGAAAAATGCAAATAGATCCATACTTATCACCCTGCACAAAACTAAAGTCCAAGTGGATCAAAGACCTCAACATAAAACCAGACACACTAAACTACTTAGAAGAAAAAGTGTGGAATACCTCTGAACTCATTGGCACAGGAGACAACTTCCTAAACAGAACACAAATAGCACAGCACAGGCTCTAAGAGCAACAACAAATGGGACTACATGAAACTGAAAAGCTTCTGTAAAGCAAAGGACACTGTCCTCAGAACAAAACGACAGCCTACAGATTAGTAAAAGATCTTCACCAACCTTATACATGACAGAGGCCTAATATCCAGTATATATAAAGAACTAAAGAAGTTAAACTGCAAAAAAACAAGTAATCCAATTAGAAAATGGGCTATAGAGCTAAACAGAGAATTCTCTGCAGAGGAATATTGAATGGCAAAGAAACACTTAAAGAAATGCTCAACCTCATTAGCCATCAGGGAAATGCAAATCAAAACGACCCTAAGATTTCGGCTTACACCCTTCAGAATGGCTAAGATAAAAAACTCAAGAAACAACACATGCTGGAGAGGTTGTGGAGAACGGGGAACCCTCCTCCACTGCTGGTAGGAATGTAAACTTGTACAACCACTTTGGAAATCAATCTGGTGCTTTCTCAGACAACTAGGAATAGCTCTTCCTCAGGATCCAGCTATACCACTCCTAGGCATATATCCAAAAGTTTCTCAAGTACACAATAAGGACATTTGCTCAACCATGTTTGTAGCAGCCTTATTTGTAATAGCCAGAACCTGGAAACAGCCCAGATGCACCTCA
>REGO01000613.1:858803-923234 GCA_010120015.1 Rhombomys opimus
CCCTATCAGTGGACTTGGAAAGGGGCACAGTGGTGATGAGGGAGGGAGGGAGGGACTGGGAGGGAATGAGGGTTTGGGGCACGGCTGGGATACAGAATTAATAAAATGTAACTGATAAAAATTTAAAAAAATAATTTTCAATCGTGTTTATTCATCTTTTCATTTTTCATTATTTTATTTATTATTTATTTATTACATTCTTTTTCACTTAGTAGCCCTGCTGCAGCCCCCTCCCTTGTCTCCTCCCAGTCCCTCCCTCTTTCTTATCCCCCCCCACGTCCTTTCCCTAGTCCCCTGATAGGGGAGATCCTATTTGACCCTAGCCTATCAGGTCTCATCAAGGCTGATTGCATTATCTTCCTAGCAAGGCTTTGTACCCTTTCAGGGAAGGTGATCAAAGAGCTGACCACTGAATTCATGTCAGAGACAGGCCCTATACCCCTTACTAGGAAACCCACTATTGATTCACCTTTAACAATTAGGTATTTCAAACTACAGATGAGAATACATAGTGATTCTGATGTTCACAATGAAACTTCCCCACACTGCAGCCATATTCCGTTCTTATTATATATTCACCGACAGGAAGATGTAGTTTGTACTTTCTTGTGAAAACACAATGACTTTGTTTAATTCCCAAGCACTTATCTATAAATAATTAGTTATCTTGTAAGTATTCTGTGAATTGTATATCATATTTACACTTTGATTTATTACATTATTTTTTTGAGATTGTCATACGTGATTACTACATTTACACCCTTTCCACTCCTCTCTTTTCCTCCTACCTCCTCCTATGCTGCTCGGCTCCCTTTCAACTTCATGTCAACGTCTTTCAGTATCATTGTTGCCCACACGTGTACTATATTTATTTGTATAGAAATATATGTGTATCTTTTTACTTCCTATAAATAAATAATAAATAGAGCTTACTGAGACCATTCAGTGTTGCCAGTGTATGTATGCTTAGGGCTGACAAATTGGCATCATAAAACCTATCAGGAAGCTTGAATATTTTCAAAGACAATGTATGACGTCCGTCATTATGTGTATGTATTTCTGACAGTACCCAAAGCTAAGTCTAGTTCTACAAATTCATGAAATAATAAAGTTACATTTCTTGATGTCTTCGTTCTGAGAACCTGGAAAATACTCTTTTCTGTTCTTAAAGTAAATATTTCAAGTCTCCCTTCCTTTCTCTTTGTTATTCCATTACTGAAATATTGGAATTGTATGCAAATACTTTGAAATTATATAATGAGTGATTGTTTTATTTCTTTGTTCTGTTTCTGGTTCATACAGCATTCCTGACTGGGTGGGGTTATTCTGGTTGGGCTTATCAAAGATTGAGATTGTTGGCAAGTTTGCTTCTGTGGACAAATGCATGACTGTGCATTATGAACTCTCATTGTGGTACACAATCAGAAACAAAACTGATTTATCATCTCTATTTCTATAAATTTCTATCACTCAAACACAGCACAACACAGAGTGATACAGTCACACACACACACACAAGCACACAGACAAGCATGTTGCCAATTACACTCCTTTTAATGTTTTTCGATTTCTACTCCATGAATGTTACAATAATTAACATTAGTTACAGTAGCTACAATGTTAACACCGTGCCAGTTGGTGGCACTATTTTAAAAGCTTGTGAAAACATAAGGGTTTGGAGTTAGAAGAATGAAATGGGTTATTCTTATAACCCATCCCTACTTCCTACTCTGTATGCTAATCTTCCCAGATGTAACCAATCTCTGTCCACCACAGATGCCTGCTTTTTCCATCTCCATGCCTCCACTATCAGGATGGATTCTATTTCCTTAGCCCATGAACCCAAATAAGCCTAAGGAAATTTTTTCAAAGATAGAAATCTACCAGGCGAAACTGTTAGAACACAAGTTTGCTTTGATTAAAAAGACTACTAGGAGGGGATCAAAGAGCCAGCCACTGAGGTCATGTCAGAGACAGTCCCTGTTCCCCTTACTAGGGTACCCACTTGAACACTGAGATGCCATGAGCTACATCTGAGCAGGGGTTGTACGTCCTTCACATGCATGGTTGGGGTATCAGTCTCTGCAGGGCCCCCACAGCCCAGTCATTTTGACTCTGTTGGCCTTTGGAGTTCCTGTCCCCACCCCCAGGTCTTTTTATCTCCCCCTTCTTTCATAAGATTACCTGCACTATACGCCAAGTGTGGCTATGAGTCTCAGCCTCTGCTTCAATACCTCAATCAGTACAGTCTTTCCAAGGCCATCTGTGGTTGGCTCTTGTCCTGTTCCCTTCTCTTCTCCCTGTCTCTTCTCCTGCTTCTGATGTCTATCGCATTTGTCCTTCTGAATGAAGAATAAGCATCTTCCTTAAGGTATTCTTTGTTTAGCTTCTTTAGGACTATGTATTTTTGTATGTTTATCCTATATTATATGTCTAGTATCCACTTATAAGTGAATATATACCGTATCTGTCTTTCTGCTTCTGGGTTACCTCACTCAGAATGATCTTTTCTAGTTCAATCCATTTGTCTGCAAATTTCATGGTTTCCTTGTTTTTAATAGCTGACTAGGGTTCTGTTGTATAAATGTACCACAATTTCTGTATCACTTCTCCTTCTCTGAGGTATCCACACAGTGGCTGAGACTCATAGCCAAACCTTGGGCATAGTGCAGGGAATCTTAAGAAAGAAGAGGGAGATAGAAAGACCTGGAGGGAACAGGAACTCCAAAAGGAGACCAACAGAACCAAAAAAACAAAAACAAAACAACAAACAAAAAAACAACTAAGCCCTGGGGGCCCTGCAGAGACTGATACCCCAACAAAGGACAATGCATGGGAGAAGACCTAAAATCCCTGCTCAGATGTAGTCCATTGACTTAGTCTCCAAGTGGATTCCCTAGTAAGGGGATCAGGGATTTTCTCTGGCATGAACTCAGTGACAGGCTCTTTGATCACCTCTCCCTATAAGGGTGCAGCCTTGCCAAGCCACAGAGAAAGACAGTGCAGCCAGTCCTGATGAGACCTGATAGGCTAGGGTTAGATGGACAGGGAGGAGACCCTCCTGTATCAGTGGACTAGAGAAGCCACATAGGGCCATAAGAGGGAGGGAGGATGGGACTGGATGGTGACAAGGGCGGGGGCCAGAGCTGAGATACAAATTGAATAAATTGTAATAAATGATAGTTTAAAAAGGTTTATCTAAAAAGGGTTTATAAGGAAAAAAAGACTACTGGGAGCTAGAGAGAGAGTTCTGTGGTTAAACATTCATGGTAGTTCACAACTGTCTGTAACTCCAGTTCTACAGGATCCACCACCCTCTTCCTCTCCCTTTGCACCCATGTGATACACAGACATGCAGACAAACACTCATACACATGAAATAAAAAATAATAAAATTTGTTTGAATGGCAAATGCTGAGAGGGAGAAGAGAAAAACAGTGAGATTTGTTGATTCTTCTGCTTCTTTGGTTTGTGTTCATTTTTGTGAGGCCACAGAGCTCTCTGTTCCTAGGGCTGCAAGCTTTGTGTGCCAAACCTCAAACCCAGGAAGAATTCAAGACAGGTTGGGGAAGGCAAGGAAGGAAACATGTGCCCTTTGTAAGAATTTCCAGAGAATAGAAACGGGGTTTATCTTCCAAACTTCTTGTGAAGAGAATCAGTGAGCGGAGAGCCCGGGGACCTCATGACTACAGCCAACTGCTGAGCCAGGGCAGGGCTCCTACAGGGAGACACTGGGTATTTGTAGAGGTTTTCCTCTGGCTTTCTGATAACCTGATCAACAACACGAGAGGCAGCACTCCACGCTAAGCCTCCGAGACATTCTCTACCGATCTGAATTTCATACTTCTGTCTCTACTTGTTCCGGGCGTGCTGCAATGGCTGGCTAGTTACCTTGGTGATTGACATCTGATACTTCTAGCTGATTCATCCAGTCCTCTTACCCATCCTCAGCGTCCTGAGGCTGAGAAGCAGGGTTGAGGCTGGGCTTTGGCTTTGTATTACTCGTCGAGGAAGCATGTAAAGCACTCTGCCTCCTGTGGGATGAGTAAGCTCCCAGCATTTAACAGAACGTACTTCCCAGTGACGAAAATTCCATAAAATACATTCAGAAGCCTAAACATCTCAGAGGCCAGAGAGGACATTGAATTCTCTGGAGCCACCACGTGGAACCTAACACCCGCCCTTGCTCTCACTCTGTACGAGCAGTAAAACACTCATAACTAACGAACCAGCTACAAAACACGAGTCTTTGTGGTGTTGGCCATGGTCGTCACTTACAATGCTTAAGTCTGGGTACTAAAAGTTTTGGGTTTTCTTAAAAGTGTAGGGACTGGGGAAGGGGCATGGGTGGAGTAGAGGGAGGAATGGTAGGATTGGAAGGGGACGAGGGAAGGGGCTACAGCTGGGATACAAAGTGAATAAATTGCAATGAATTTTTTAAAAAATTAAAATGTGTAGAGGCTGTGAGGACACCACTTTGCTGAAGTATCTTTCACATCAGGCTCTCCCTCATCCGTGCCTCTTCTGCACCAACCTAAGCTGACCTGGGAAAAGAAGTGTCTTAAAAGGATGTTATCAAGGAGTTAACACCTTTTGTAGAGCTGTAGGTGCTGAAGCTAATGCTGATGCTGATCCAGCAAGCTTGGTGTCTTTTTTTCCATGGGTGCAAATGCTAATTTGTTGCAAAGACAGAAATAATTGAAAGAAACCTCACATGATAAGTGAATAAATGAAATGCTAAACTGACAGAACTCTGAGTTGCTTAAATGTCAACATCTGCTGTGGGTCAGATGTGTGTCACTTACGTCAGTCTCATAGAACTGTATTTGGCAAAATAATCTTCATATTTGTGGAACACTTCAAAATATCAGTTCATATTTTAATGCATTGATTTAAAATTTTAGGAATACTGTTCTATTAATGTAGACATTCACATCATAGCTGAAAAGTTTCTCAATGGAAGGTCCTATGTTAATTCTTAAAGCACAGATCAAAAGTTTCATTTTTCTAATTAATACATTTCACAAAAAAATGACATATGGAACATAATATCTACCTTTCATGTCTCAAATCTGCTTGCTACACCAGTGCTAGTAGCAGTTGGCTCCTAGCTTTATAATTTATTTATTTTATTTTTTTTTAATTTTTTATTTAACTTTTATTAAATACACTTTATTCCTTTTGTATCCCCCCATAAGTCCCTCCCTCCTCCCCTCCCGGTCCCACCCTCCCCCCCTTTCTGCATGAATGCCTCTCCCCAAGTCCACTGATAGGGGAGGTCCTCCTCTCCTTCCTGATCTTTTTTTGTTGTTGTTCTTCTCAATGCAGTTTATTCAGGAACCTTGGACAATCTTCTGACCCTGGGGAAAGCCAGCCCACAGCTTAAAATAGCCTCTGGGTAGCCAACCCCAGCGTGCCTCGTGGGCAATGCAGATAGGTCCACATACACGGAAGCTAGCCAGATCCTCAGCCTTAGCCAAATATGGAGTTGTTTGTGACAGAGAGCACTCACCGTCGGGAAGGTGGAAGGCGGAAACCAGCTCCATCTTTAAGGCGCGGTATTACGCAGCTCTCTACAGTTCCCTCTTTTTGTTTTAGACGCATCAGGCAAGAGTAGAGGTCTGATCTCTGATATTAGAAATATATTGGGACTTTGTACCAATGTTCATTTAGGTGTCATTGAAGCAGGACAGTATCCCCAAGCATGGTTGGCTACCATAAAAAGCTAAAATGTTACGCTCAGGATGCGAGGCTAAGCACTGCACTCAGGGTCAGCTGCTCTCGACCCAGAGAAGAGCATGTCTGATTGCATGCGGGTTGATGCCCCAGGTCCCGCCTCTGAGAAAAAGGTATAATTTATTTTTAAGAGAGTTTCCTCATAGTTCAGACTACATAGCCTTTTGTAGCTGGCAGTGCTGCAGCAGATAGAATCTACAGGGAAACTGTGCACACAGGAAGGTTATAAACCATAAGCTTTACTTTATTCAAAATCCAAGAAGTAAAACCCTGTGCAACAATATGAGATTGCAGTGACCCATTCGTAAGAACCTTTTTAGAAGTGGTGCTCAGGGGCTTAGAGACATTAATTTACGTGAAAAATTACCAGACTAATAGAGTTATTCCTTAAAGCTCCCAATCTGAAGGCAAGAATACATTGAGACCACACACTTGGATACAAATACAACCCTGGTCAAGTGGGAAAGGCAATTTGTTTACTCAGAAAAAGGTGGTACAAAGAGGTATGAAATGTCATTCTTCTTATGTCTTCTACACCAGTATTTACTAGATTGCTTCAGGAACTGGTTCTGTAGCCAGTGATATGGGAATTCAGTTTTGTACTGTCTTTTACATAGGTGAATGAGAAACCTTTAAATAGCATCAGTACAAATCATCTCCTTCAAACCACCTCATTCCCTCTTCCTATCACTTTTTGTATATTCTACACATTTTGTGGTCTACACATTTTTGGAATTCAATATTTATTGTGCAAAAATCTACCAAAGTACCAGAAGGCAAAAAAAATGATGGAAGAAAATGGATTTATTTTGTTTCGGCCAGAACTGCAGAAGTGTTTTCAGCTTCTCTCCACCTTGACAGTACTGTATAAGAATTTACAGGAAAAATAACCGAAATGAGGAATACACATGCGTAGATTAAGTTGTAGGCTGTGTTATCTGAACTAGCAGCTATGTCCTATCTACTGGAAGACCAATTTCTCCTCTCATGTCAGCGTTCCTGTGGCTATCATATCCTCAAACTTAGCATGTAATTTCCTTGAAAAGTTATTATTGTTATTATTTCACTGTTGCTATTGTTATCATTCATTGTAGATATTTATCGCGCAATGCAATGAGTTTAACCATGAACCGTAACTGATGCATATCACTGACTTCCACTGTATTCACGTGTCATTACCCTGTCATGAGCAGCGCTCTTGCGGCTTCCTAGCATGTTCTGTTCTTTTTTTCAAATAATCCCTTTTCATTCTCATTCTCTCTCTCTCTCTCTCTCTCTCTCTCTCTCTCTCTCTCTCTCTCTGTGTGTGTGTGTGTGTGTGTGTGTGTGTGTGTGTGCATGTGTGTGTACATGTGTAAAACCTAGGCCTTACCTATGAAAGCAGATTGGTATTTGTTCTTCTGGATTTGACTAAGGACTCCCAGACAAAAGGCAACTAAAAGTAGTAGTGTGCAGTGAGGTTCATATTATTCCTGGCATGGATGTCCTCAGTTTCTTTGAGGGCCACCTAAGAAGCTGGATGCTGGCTGACTGAGGTTTTCACCAAAGGGTACTCACACTAAAGGAAGGCACAGAAGGCAGCCCAAGTGTTCTGGGGGCACTTAGAGCTCTCTTAATTTATCTTAGCCAAAAATAAGAATTTGAATGGGATAAATGGGATAAATCCTAATATCTTTGCATAATAATTCAAAGGGACAAGAGAAAAAAAAGTTGAATTTTAGTCCCCGTATATCTTGAACTGAAGAGTGTTTGAATGTTGCCTATGTACCTTTGTCTGCCGAACTAGCATGGGAATGAACATTTTAGTATAGGAGCACCAGATACCCTGTTATTAACCACTCGTTATTACAGCAGATCAACACAGTTTTGTTGCAAAACCTCTAGCAGACCTTGTGGCGTGGTGAAGTTGCCAATAACTTGAGATGAGAATTGCAGTAGAAAATTATTTCAGGAGGCTGAATTCACAAAATTACAATATGTAGTAGATAGTACCCATACAAAGCTTACCGAGTCCAAATATCAATGTCTGGTAGCCTGTTATAGTCTTTTCGCCATATTTATGACTTACTATAGATTTCTTTACTTTAAAGCTTGAAACTACTAGTATTAGGCAATTTTTTATAGAAATCATCTCTGAATCCAGAAGAACTATTTTCAAGGTTATAACAGAAAGAAACGTTTTATTAATGAGCAAATATTAACATATATTGTGAGTGATCTACTAGGTGAGGGACTTAAAAGAGAGAAATCCTACCCTTTAATGTACCTAAGGAAACAGGACACATCACACATATTTTACCAAGATGAACTATGGCCAAGTAGTCCTCAGATAAGACATTTTAGCAGCACTATCACACTGTTCACCCTAACTTCATCATGAATCTAAGAAAACTATCTGTGTTAGCTAACTGGCTTCAGCAAGAGCAGTAAGAGCACAAAGGCTTCAACTGTGATGACAGGAGATGGTTTTAAAAACTGAGGTATGGGCCCCACTGAACAAGGGTTCCTACTCTCCCATAGAACCTGGAAGCAAAGGAATTGTCTTTGCTGAATTTTTTTAAACTACAATTTATTCACTTTGTATCCCAGCTGTAGCTCCCCCCCTTTTCTCTTCCCAGTCCCACCCATCCTCACTCTTCTCCCCCAAGGCCCCATCATAGTCCCCTGATACTATAGGACCTCCTTCCCTTCTATCTGACCCTAGCCTATAAGATTTCCTCAAAGCTGGCTTCATCATCTTCCTCTGTGGCCTGCCAAAACTGTACCCCCCAGGAGGAGGTGACTAAAGATATGGCCACTGAGTTCATTTCAGAGACAGCCCCTGTACCCCTAACTTGGAAACTTAGCAGCATATGGGCTTCATCTGATCAGGAGATCTAGATCCTCTTCATGCATGGTCCTTGATTGGCATATTGGTCTCTATAAGACCTTCCCTGGGCCCAGGTTTCTTGGCTCTTTTGGTCTCCTTGTGAAGCTCCTGTCCCCTCCAGGTCTCTAATGAAGAATGGATAGAGAAATAGTGGTACATTTACATAATGGAATATTACTCAGCAATTAAAAACAAGAAAATCATGAAATTTGCAGGCAAATTTTGAGAACTAGAAAAGATCATCCTGAGTGAGGTAACCCAGAAGCAGAAAGACACATATGATATATACTCACTTATAAGTAGATAGTAGCCATATAATATAAACATACTAAAATTTATAGTCCTAAAGAATTTGAAAAACAAGGAGGACCCTAGGGAAGAGGCTGAATCCTCAATCAAAAGGGATACTAGGACAGACATTGGAAGTAGGAGAAGACAGGGAACAGGACTTCTACAGGTGGCCTCTGAAAGACTCTACCCATTAGGGTAACAAAGGAGATACTGAGACTCTTAGCCAAACTTTGGGAAGTGTGGAGGGAATCTGCTGAATTTGAATTGTAAAAAGAAACAAGGCCTAGTTCTCAGCTGGCAAAGTTCCTGGCTACTCTTCGAAAGTGCTTATGTTAATATATGCATTTTTTATATTTTTATTTATCACAATTTATTTGCTTTGTATCTCAGTTGCAGCCTCATCCTTTATCCTCTCCCAGTCTCTCCATCCCTCCCTCTTCTCCTCCCTTGCTCCTTCCCCAGTCTACTGATAGAGGAGGTCATCCTCCCTTTCCATCTGACCCTAGCCTATCAGGTCTCACCAGGACCAGCAGCATTGTCTTACTCTTTGGCCTGTTAAGACTGCTCCCCCTCAGAGGGAGGAGATCAAAAAGCCAAGCACTGAGTTCATGTCAGAGACAGTCCCTGTTCCCCTTACTCGGGGGCCCATTTGGAGACTGAGTTGCCAGGTTACCTCCATGAATGGTCATTGGTTGGATTATCAGTCTCAGAAAAGACCCCGGGGCCCTGATATTTTTAGTTCTGTTGCTCTCCTTGTAGAGCTCCTGTACCTTCCAGTTCTTTCTATCTCCCTCTTCTTTCATAAGAATGCCTGCACTCTTCCCAAAGTTTGGCTATGAGTCTCAACATATGCTTTAATACCCTGCTGGATACAGTCTTTCAGAGGCCCTCTGTGGTAATCTCCTAAAAGGATATTTGCTCAACCATGTTCATATCAGCTTTATTCGTAAAAGCCAGAATCTGGAAATAACCCAGATCTCCCTCAACGGAGGAATGGATACAGAAAGTATGGTACATTTACAGAATGGAATACAACTCAGCATGTAAAAACAAGGAAATCATGAAATTTGCAGGCATATGGTGGGAACTAGAAAAGATCATGCTGACTGAGGTAACCCAGAAGCAGAAAGACACACATGGTATATACTCACTTATAAGTGGATATTAGACATATAATATAGGATAGTCATACTAAAATCCTTGCACTTATAGAAGTTAAGCAAGAAGAAGGACCCTGGGTAAGACGATCACTCCTCATTCAGAAAGGCAAATGGGACAGACACCAGAAGAAGGCGAAAACAAGGGATATATGCATCTTTTAAGAATGAAAAATTTCTTACAGTTACAAATTTTGTATAGTAAATGCTCTGAGAAAAAGAGGGAAGGAAACATCTCAATCTCTTACTTTCAATTTTTAAAAATAAACATGTTACTTTAATGTGTATTCATCCATTTTCTTAAATTTTAAGATTTATGTATTTTATCTATATACAAGTTTTACTTGCATATATGTAGGTGCACCACATGCATGCCTGCTACCAAGGGAAAACAGGAACAGGTGCTGAATCTCCTTGAGCTCGAGTTATGGATGACTGTGAGCCACCATGTAGGTACTGGGAGCTAAACCTGGCTCCTCTGAACAAGTACAAGTGCTCTTAACCCTGAGCCATCACCCCAGCCTCCTCTATTTTCATTACCATACTAGCCTACCGTTTTTATTCTGCATAATATTTTTTCCAGTTCCCAAACAATTGTTCTGTTATAGACTGATAACATGTAGTAACAGCGATAACCTCAAGTTGTCACTTTCACCAGTGTTTTTGTCTAAGAACTTGACTATAGAGGTGTGGTTTAAAGTCTTGGTGGGTTTGTGCTAACCACTGTCCTCTGTGTGGGTAGGTCTGTGTCTTACTTAGGGTTTCTTTTGCTACAATGAAACACCATGACCAAAAAGCAAGTTGGGAAGGCAAGGGTTTGTTCAGCTTATGCTTCCACATTTCTGTTCATTACCAAAGGAAGTCAGGACAGGAACTCAAACAGGGCAAAATCCTGGAGGCAGGAGCTGATGCAGAGGACTTATCTGGCTTGCTTCCCTTGGCTTGCTCAACATGCTTTGTTACAGAACTCAGGTCCACCAGCCCAGGATGCTCCACCCACAATGGGCTGTGCCCTCCCCCATTGATTGATTAATCACTAATGGAGAAAATCTGGATCTCATGGAGGTATTTCCTCAACTAAGGCTCTTACCTCTCTGCTGACTCTAGCTTGTGACAAGTTGACACAAACCCTGGCAGACAGCCTGTAGTCTGTGTGGTGGTGGCTTCAGGAGACCCACCCACCAGACATGAAATAAGCACTAATTGATTTGTGTGGATGAACAATACCAGGGTGGACCTAGAATGGAGCTGAGAATCTGACGGCTTCCTCATGTTCAGGCATAACCTTACACACAGAAATAATTTAGCATTTAAGTGCAATGCATTATGAGTGTGACAAGAGGGGAACAAAATGACTTCCATCTTTGTGATCTTTTCACTTTTACTTCCCCTCCCAGCATCCACTGTTCTTTTCCTATAGATAGTACTAGACTAGACATTGTATAGATAATTCCTCACAAAAGATGTTGCTTTGCCTTTTAGAGCCAAAGGGAGATAAACACATTCCATTTGTTCTTTTAACCTGCATGATCAATTAAAGCCAAAAGCCCAGATCAATCCATGCAAGAATGCATCTTTTGATCTTAGCAGCCTAATATCTCAAGGTTTATTTATTCAATTTTTAGAAGTTTTTTTTTTCCCATGATAACCTTGCTACATTTAAATAGCAGAAATAACCTTGGAGTTGCTTGCAGCAAGGATTTAGTCTTTGGAGGAAGACAATACATGCATAAGTGGTCAATTAAAACTAAGAGCTGGGATTCAAGCCAGGGTCTCTAATTCTTCCAGGGCTACACTCAGAAACAACTGACTACAGTGAAAAAGAGAACTCCAGCCATGCAGTTCTTTGGGAATCTAGAGTGAGTAAGAAGGATGCTTCCTTCCACTCCCAAGGCTTAGTCCTCCATCCCCACTTAGTCTCCCTTGGATTACAGACTACACTGAAGCCTCAAAGGATACAGTAAGGTAGATGTTGAGAGTGCAATTAAAAAGCAACCCATGCTGTTTTGTTCTAACACCATCTGACCTGAATTCAAGCTAATACTGGGAAAACTTGTCCAAAAATATAAAGCAAAAATTTTAACCCCATCTTACTCCTGGGCCTGTTTCACCAGACTTAAGCAAAGTGGTCTGATATGTTTGTGTATGAACTCTCTAATAGGATAGGGGATAAACAAAGAAAATAACAAAAGGAAAAAACTAAGCCCTAGGGTGCATATGTGGTACCATATCTGAAAGATCTATGTACCTCCAAATCTGAAGTGCTTCTCCTAGCAATGAGGAAATTGCCTGGGTTTTCAGTGACAATTAACATCTATTTTTATCAGTTGTAGAACCTCAGCAATTAGCAACAATAATAGTGATAATAATAGCAATAATAAAAGTATATAATATATTATATTACAAGGTACTATATATCATTATATAATACATAATTATACAAACATAATTATATAATATATAATTGGGTAATTGTATATAATTATGTAATTAAATAAAATTATATGATATAATATATTACACTTTATGTATTATATGCTATATAATATAAAATATAAAAACAAAAATATAATAATTATAATGACAATAATAATAATAAGCTAGTACATTTTAGGAACTGCTACTTACCCAACTCCAACCCTATAATATTACAGAGTAACTAGAATAAGGTGGCCATATCTAAATTTCTGTCTTGATTTTCTTCTGTCTCAGAGGACCTTAAAAATCTTCAGTTTGCCTTCCTCATGTTACAACATGCTCTGGACATTCTGCCACGTCCCTATATGAGTAAAGTTTATTCTTCACATCAGGCCACTGCTCTATTTCTCTTCACTCATATTCTCATGTCTTCTACACCCTCCATAGTGACAAGAGAATAATAAACTTCATGTTGTAGTTTAAAGGGATAACATTTCATGGACCTTAGAAAGGCATGCGGATGCCCCGAGTACATCAGCACAAGGAAGAGCACAGCCCTAAACTAGCTTCTGAGAAACTGAAATAGTTGATAACAGAAAATATATATAAATGGATGTAGAAGGAAGAAAGCAAACTGTGATTAAGGTGAATTTTGAGTGGAGAAGCAGGCTTTACTTTGTACGTACTCTTTTAGCAAAGTAATACTACCTGTTTGTAGAAGATGCATTTGGTTTAGCTGTGTGAGCAGATTAGAAGAGAGCAGAAACTGAATCAAAGAGACTAGTCAGAAGTCTATAGAAAATAGAATTTAGAAGGATGCTACTGATAACAGGAAAATTGAGAAGCGCAACGTAGATTCCTTTCCCTGGAGGGCAAGCAGTTTCATGATTCGTTGTGAGCTGAGATTATGAGAGACACCCCAGCTCAGCCAGGTCTCCAGAGCTATTAACTGGGTAGACAATATGAATGTAGATGAAACTCATATAAAGTAATCAAAAATTAAGAATCAGGCTTTTTTTTCCCTACAGCAATTTTATTAATTCTTTCAGAATTTCACACAGTCAGGGTTTGCATAACACCCCCTGAAGTTATGATACTGCCAAGGACCAGTGTGGCACTTGGGGAGGTCCTCAGAGCTTTTATTTCACTGAAGGTAAAAATTGACTTGAAACCAGACATTCCTGGGTTGACTACAGCTTCCCTGAAAAAGCAGGGCAAAATGAATCCAGGACCCCTGGAAGGCTGACTGGTCCCTTTTATGGGAGTGGGCCTTGACAGAGTTTGACCATATTCACACCTGAATGGTCCACCTATTTCCTACCAGTCTATCACCATCTCTCCACTCCATCCCAAAATTCTGTCTTCACTTTCCTTTTTAAAATATATTACCATAGACTCATGGGTGTGAAGCTATCCCTTGATGTGCTCTACCTACCAGAGGGCACATCTTTGAAGAACACTGACTCTCCCTGTTCAGAAGCAAGCCACTGTCAGTATAACTATGTAATGACTGCTTCTCAGTTATGGGTGGGTCCCGTGAGCGCCCCTCCTTCCAGGACAGTATGTTGACTGCCTTGATCCTGGATGGGTCCTTTGCAATGAGCTTGTTAGTGTGTGGGTCTGTTATGTTGAGAATATACTATTTCACTCCAGTCCTGTGTACCCGCTGGTTCTTAGAATCATCCCATCTCCTTTTTGTAGCTGATTTCTCAGCCTTGAGGGAAGGGAAATGAAGATGTCCCATTTGTGGCTGAATATTCTGACACTCTGCACTTTAACCAGTTTTACCTTTCTGTGTTTACCACTATCCACGACATAAAACAAACAAACCCAACAAAACCTCTCTGAGAAAGTCTCAGAGCTGCTCTAATTCATGTGAATAAAAATATGGATTCAGAGGGCAGTTTAATACTATTTTCTGGTGTAATAATAATAGTAGGTGGTCCAACTGGATGTCTACATGCAAAAAAATAAAAATAGATCCATATTTATCACCCTGCACAAAACTAAATTCCAAGTGGATCAAAGACCTCAATATAAAACTAGATACACTAAATCGGTTAGAGGAAAAAGTAGGGAAGAGCCTAGAACTCATTGGCACAGGAGACAACTTCCTGAACAGAACACCATCAGCATAGGCCCCAAGAGCAACAAATGGGACCTTATGAAACTGAAAAGCTTCTGTAAAGCAAAGGATACGATTGTCAGAACAAAATGACAGCCTGCAGATTGGGAAAGGATCTTTACCAACCCTACACCTGACAGAAGGCTGATATCTAGAATATATAAAGAACTAAAGAAGTTAAAAGGCAATAATTCAAGCAACCCAATTAAAAAATGGGGTATGGAGCTAAACAGAGAATTCTCTGTAGAAGAATATAGAATGGCAGAGAAACACATAAAGAGATGCTCAACATCCTTAGCCATCAGGGAGATGGGAATCAAAACGACCCTGAGATTTCACCTTACACCCATCAGAATGGCTAAGTTCAAACACTCAAGAGAGAACATATGCTGGAGAGGTTGCGGAGAAAGGGGAACCCTCCTCCACTGCTGGTGGGAATGTAAACTTGTACAACCACTATGGAAATCAATCTGGCGCTTTCTCAGAAAATCAGGTATAGTGCTTCCTCAAGATCCAGTTATACCACTCCTAGGCATATATCCAACAGATGTTCAAATACACAAGGACATTTGCTCACCCATGTTTGTAGCAGCTTTATTTGTAATAGCCAGAACCTGGAAACAACCCATATGTCCATCAATGGAGGAATGGATACAGAAATTGTGGTACTTTTACACAATGGAATACTACTCAGCAATTAAAAACAAGGAAATGATGAAATTTGCAGGCAAATGGTGGGATCTACAAAAGATCATTCTGAGTGAGGTATCCCAGAAGCAGAAAGACACACATGATATATACTCACTTATACGTGTGTACTAGACCTATAACATAGGATAAACATACTAAAATCTGTACACCTAAAGAAAATAAATAAGAAAGAGGATCAGGGGTAAGATGATCAATACTCAACTAGAAAGACAAAGGGGATCGATCGACATTGAAAGTAGGGGAAAACAAGTAATAGGACAGGAGCCTGCCACAGAGGGCCTCTGAAAGACTCTACTTAGCAGTGTATCAAAGCAGATGTTGAGACCCATAACCAAGCCTTTGACAGAGTGCAGGGAATCATATGAAAGAAGGAGGAGTGAGTATGACCTAGAGGGGACACGAGCCCCACAAGATCCAAATATATCAGGGCACAGGGGTCTTCTATGACACTGTTTTTCCAACCAAGGACTATGCATGGACATAACCTATAACCCCTGCTCAGATATAGCCCATGGTAGCTCAATATCCAAGTGGGTTCCCGAGTAAGGGGGACAAGGATTATTTCTGACATGAACTCAATGACTGGCTCATTGAGCTTCCCCTTCCCCATGAGAAAGGAGCAACTAGGCCACAGATAAGGACATTGCAGCCAGTCCTGAAGATACCTGATAAGCTAGGGTCAAATGGAAGGAGAGGAGGACCTTCCCTATTAGTGGACTCGGAAGGGGGCAGGGAGGAGATGAGGGAAGGAGGGGAGGATTGGGAGAGAAAGAAGGAGGGGGCTACAGCTGGGATACAAGTGAATGTATAAAAATTATTTAAAAATTAAAGTTAATAATAATAATAATAGTAATAGATATGTCCCTGCCTTTGACTCTCCAATCACTTCACCAGATTTATAGAACCACTCATGTGTTCTTTCCTGTGGAACGATCTTCCACACAATTAGAAAGTAATTGGTTAAATCTATAATGACTGTGCTACATCTGAGTATGGGTTCTAGGTCTTCTCCATGCATGGTCCTTGAGAGCTCAGTCTCCATTTGGGTTTCCTAGTAAGGGCTCAAGCAACAGTCACTGGTATGAATACAGTTGCCTGCTCTTTGATCACCTCACCCTGGTCAGGTAGCCTTAGTAAGCCACAAAGAAAGAGGATCCAGAAGGTACTGTTGAAACCAGATAGGCTAGGATGAGATATTAGGAGAGGAGGACCTCCCCTATCAGTAGACTAGAAGAGGAACATAGGAAAAGAAGAGGGAGGGAGGGAGGGATTGGGAGGAGATGAGGGAGGGGGCTACAGCTGAGATACAAAGCAAATGAATTGTAATAAATAATAATGATAATAATAATTTTAAAAGTTGCACTACTATGGCACCCAAGAACATAGCTTGTCATGCAGCAATTATTGTACCTCGTAGGGTTCTCACTTGGGTAAGAGCACTGATGCTTTTACTTTTTATTTGTCTGTTGGCCTATTTGTTTGTTTTTTCCAGTACCTTAAAGAATACCTTTCAGTATTATGAAAGCTAGACCCAGAAGGTAGGAAGTTTCCTGGTCTGTATGAACTTGATTTCTCCATGTTCTTGTATTTTTTATTGTGAGCCTATCCTTTAACAGCTGAGTCAACTCTCCAGTCCAGTTTCTGCATGTCCTGTGGTCAAAGTGTATGGAGTCTTCAGAAATAGGTTCTTACCATCAAGTTCTGGTAGGCAACCAAGAACAGTGACAAAGCCAGTATTATTCTGTGATTCAGATCCTTTTAATGTCAGTTGCCCAGGAGATATCTAAGAGGCAATAACAAGTGAGCAGGTCTAAGGGAGTGCTGAGAAAAGAGAGAAGAGAATCTGGGCACTGTTTGATTAAAAGTGGCATTCTGCATCATAAATAAAAAGAAATTCACATAAGATAAGTAATACTGAGAAAGGTAAAAGCCAAAAAGAAGTTTGAAAATCCAACATGGAAAAACAAATTTGAGAAATATGGTACAGAAAAGAACACTGTGACTCAAAAATCAAAGAAAATGGGTTGAAGCCTAGGCAAAACTTCTTCCAATTTTTCACTTTAGTTGTCATACTTAAGAAGTTTCATCTTTACCCATCGACAGAAATTTGATCAATGATTTAGGGAAAGTCTATGCTGCAATTTGAATCATATATATTCCTCTAAAATCTATACTGAAACTTATAACTCAAAGATTCAGACTCAAAGGAAGGACTGCATGTATGCTATTAGGAACCTTCTCAAAGAGCTGAAGGAGTCTAAGTGGACACAGAGGCTCTTCCATCCCTTCTGCAATATGCAGAAGTTTCCATGAGGTCATATTAACAGTGGACCTGCTATTGCCTTGATCTTGGACTTTCTAGCCTCCATAAATGTATAAAAAATGTCTTATTTTGTTTTGGGTTATAGATATTCTAGTCTCAGATATTTTGCTATAATATCAGAACAAAGTGATTTGAGCAAGTGATGTTTCTTGTATTCATTTTGTAGCAACCTACATATTCTTACATAGAGACAGTGCTGCATGTATTTGTTTGCTAGTGGTAGAAGATGTATAGATAAACAGAGTACAAGACAGAAATGGCAGGCTTTTCTTCCACAGTCTCTTTCTTTTCTATTCTTACATACATGAAAATCAACATATTATTCAGATTTAGATGATTATTTTTGTTAATCTTCTAGGTGTGTTACCTGAAATGGAAGGGTTAACATATACAATATTGTGGTGTTGTCTCAGAACTTAGCTATAACATTATTTATATTTAGCTGAAGAAGAGGAAGGCATGAAATGTTACATCCTTCATGATTTGATGCTATGCTTGGTGAGATAGTGCAAAAAGGATAGTGGCTAAGAGCTATATTTGAATTTCTATAAAAATGTTCATGGTGTGGAATAAAAAGCGCATAAGTTATCATTGAATTTATTTTGATGTAAAGCTAAAACTTTGCCTAGGAGGGGGTGAGTATTATTTATTACTCTGTCTTCCAGACTCACAATGAGAAGAGATGAAATTTAATTTAATGTCACCAGTAGAAAGCTGGCTGTGGATCAATATCTAGTGACAGCCTTGTGTTCCTCATATTTTATAGGCCTTATTAATTCTTTCATAAAAAAATAGAGCAATGCACCAAGAGAGCATAGGCACTAACAGCTCGGGTTATATTAGTAAGTCGACCCTGGAAATCAGAGCGTCAATGCGCACAAAATAAGAAAGGCTAATCCTTTATGTAATCACTGACTGGGCATCCAAAGTTAGTTCCTGACCTTTACCGTAAAGGCACATTTAGTGCCCACGCAATTACGGGAAAAAAAAAAAAGTGAAATGAAAGATTTTCAATTTAACTCTACAACAAATGCCTTGAATTTATTCTGGGCCAGAAGATCAAGTTGCTAGTTTATGTATGGGCTTAGATTTCTTGATATTAAATTGCTCATTTGATCATAGTGCTATATTTTTACTTGAACATTGCCTGTTATTTGTTGGTATTAAATAGGTCAGTACAATTCTCAGGGAAAAACACATTCTGAACTTTGTTTCTTTGCAGTAGGTAATGAACAGTACTGTGTGCTTCATTACATTTTTTTATAAATTTATTTTTTTTACAATGTAATCACTTTATGTCCTAATTGTAGTCCCCTCCCTCTTCCCCTATGTCTATTTACTAGTCCACTGAAAAGGGGAGTTCTCTTCCCCTGCTATCTGACCCTAGCCTATCAAGTCTCATCAGGACTGGCTGGGCCCTCTTCCTCTGTGGCCTGGCAAGACCACCTCACCTAGGGGAAGTGATCAAAAAGCAGGCAACATAGTCCATGTCAGAGACAGCCCCTGATCCCCTTACTAGGAAACCCACGTTGGAGACTGAGCTGCCCGTGTGCTACAGCTGAGAAGAGAGTCTTGGTCCTCTCCATGCATGATCCTTGGTTGATGCATGAGTCTATGCAGGCCCCCCTGGGCCCAGATTTGTTGGCTTTGTTGGTCTCCTTGTATAGCTCCTGTCCACTCTGGGTCTTTCTATGCCCCCACCCCTCTTGTTCCATAAGACTCTCTGCACTCTGCCCAAAGTTTAACTGTGAGTCTCTGCAACTGCTTGGATCCCCTGCTGGGTGGAGTCTTCAGAGGAGATCTATGGTAGGCTGCTTCATTAAGTTTCTAAAGGCTCATCAAACTTGTATTCTCTACTTTCTAGTGTCCTCAAAGGGTTTTTCCCTTCACATATTAATATTCCTAAGAGTATATGAGTACTGAATTAGTTTTTGTGAGTTTTTTTAATAGGTTGAGAAATAGAAAATTTTGGTAGTTGTGCCAATACCAGGTTGACAACAGAAACACTATTTCTTTTAGATATCTTCAGTGTGTTTGATAAATATTCTGTAAGTTTCACTTTCAATTTTTATTAAATTTTTATTTTTTTATATTAATTATAATTTATTCACTTTGTATCCCAGCTGTGGTTCCCTCCTTCTTTTCCTCCTAATTCCACTCTCTCTCCCCCATCTCCTCCCATGCCACTCTCCAAGACCACTGATAGAGGAGGTCCTCCTCCCCTTTCATCTGGCCCTAACTTATCAGGTACCTTCAGGATTGGCTGTAATGTCCTCCTCTGTGGCCTGGCAAGGCTATTCCCTCCTTGCAGGGGAGGGTCAAAGAGCCTGCCACTGAGTTCATGTCAGAGACAGTCCCTCTTCCTCTTACTAGAGAACCCACTTGGATACTGAGGTGCCATGGGGTATATCTGAGCAGGGGTTCTAGGTTATATCCATGAATGGTCCATGGTTGGAGTATCAGTCTCAGAAAAGATCCCTGTGTCCAGATATTTTGGATCTATTGCTCTCCTTGTGGAGTTAAAAACAAGGAAATCATGAAATTTGCAGGCAAATGGTGGGATCTAGAAAAGATCATCTTGAGTGAGGTATCCCAGAAGCAGAACAACACACATGGAATATACTCACTTATAAATAGATATTGGACATATAATGTAGGATAAATATACTAGAATCTGTACACCTAAAGAAGCTAAGCAAGGAGGACTCTGGATAAGATGATCAATCCTCACTCAGAGAAACAAACTGGATGGACATTTGAAGAAGGATAAAACAGGAAACAGAACAGGAGCTTACCACAGAGGACCTCTGAAAGACTATACCCAACAGTGTATCAAAGCAGATGGTGAGACTCATAACCAAACTTTGGGCAGAATGCAGGGAATCTTATGAAAGAAGGGGTAGATAGTAAGACCTGGAGAGGTTTTACTTTCAAGCTCACCATAAGCTCTTAATTCCACACCTGCATCTGTATTACAGAATTTAAAAGTGAGATCAAATAAAATCTGAGTCCTGGGGGCTCTGTAGAGACTGACACCTCAGCCAAGGACAATGCATGGAGAGGACCTAAAACCCCAGCTCAGATGTAGCCCATAGACTCAGACTCAGTCTCCAAGTGAGGTCCCTAATAATGGGAACCTGGACTTTCTCTGGCATGCACTCAGTGGCTGGCTCTTTGATCACCACCCCCTGGGGTGCAGTCTTGCCAGGACAGAAAGGAAGATGATGCAACCAGTCCTGATGAGACCTTATAGGATAATCTCCTATAGAAGGGGAGGAGGACCTCTTCTATCAGTGGACTAGGAGAGGAGCATAGATAGAGTAGGGTAGGACTAGGAGGAGATGAGGGAAGGAACCAGAGATGGGATACAAATAGAGTAAATTGTAATAAATGATAATAATTAAAAATCTTTTTAAATGTGGGATCAAAAATGTGCTTCTGTGCAATTCTTTCAAAAATGGGTCAAACTCTTCAAAAAACTGTATAGCTGGCAGCAAGAATGAGTGTACTATTAAAAGCATTGCTTGAAAAAAATGAATAACTAAGAACCATAAGGATAATGATATATGGGAATAAAAAAGAAGAGGTGATCGGTTTAGAGGGTCATGTTTACCCAAAGGCATCAATTATCAAAGACTCTGAGAGGCTTACCGCATCATTGACAAAGCTCATGACATGAGATTGACAGATATTATGGGTCAGGGCTAATTAAAAGAAACATCACAAAATGTCCCAAGCTTCAAGGTTGTGGGTATGCCTTGAGAAAAAGAAAAAAAAATTTTTTGTTTAAAAGATTACTTAAGTAGGAACTTAAATTTGAGTTTTGTGACATCTCAATTAGAAATTAGCTGAAACAGTGCAAGTTTATCTTTTGCAAGCAGTTAAGTTGTATTGGGCATGCAATACGCATTTACCAGAGAAATGTAAGTAGAAATGATAATGTATACATTTCAAGCAGAAGTTCACATAGTCAGAGTGTCTTTCTGTGTTTTTTAATTTTATAGCACCAGCAATATTTCAAATGGTGGTTACATATCCAGCCAAACAAGAGAAATAAAGCCACTTGCAAAATTACATAGGATAAATAAATGTTAGGCAACTGGTATCTGTCTAGTTTGTGCAAAATCTTATTTCAATTCCCAGGAACAAACAAACAAACAAAATAATCCCAAAAACAACTCAAGCAACTTCTTACCTAATATTTAATTGGCTACCCATGATCAGAACAGAAACTGAGAGTGTTTTCTTTTTCTTTTTCTTTTTATTTCATCATTATAGGAGAGTTTATCATGGCTGGTGACCCTGCAGTTCAAGGTAGATTAGTTAAAGGCTAAGCATATAAATTTATGTAATGAAAACTATAGATAGTGAGACAAGAGACTTGCTAGAAATGCAGAGAAACATAACCATAACCAAAAAAAAAATAGGAAAATGGACAAAGGTCATAAACAACCATTTTCTATTTAAAAAATATGAACGCTATGTTAGACCACTTCTTTGCTCCTACTGATTAATTTGAAAGATATCAAAAAAGATGTCTGCAATAAAGTTTTGTGTTGCCTTAGATCTCTGGAAAATACACCCTTGGTAAGCCTACAGTAAAACAGGCAGTCACAGATATTATCAGTAGAAGTTGAAAATGTAATACATAGCAAGCAGTCTTACAATATCTAACAAAACCAAGAAGCATTTATGCATTTGCTCACCAGTGTTACTTCTGTGAGTCTAGCCAGCAGATAAATGAACACCTGCAAAATAATGCATCTAAAAATTCATGTACATGTGATCACAATAGCTTAAGATGAAAACAACAGCAATGTCTATGAACAGGACACAGATAAATGAGTGCTGCCTCTAATCACCTATGAATCTAAACCTTCTCTGGTGCATTTCCCCAGTTTTCTCTTCTCTCTCCTTCCTTTCAGGTGTGGCTCATCCCCAGCTCTTTCATTTACTTCTACTGTGGACATGTCTTATATTGTGCTCAATTGGTCAGGTCAGGCTACTGAGTTAAGTATCAATGCTCAGTTTCTATGTTCAAGTAACAATTAAACATCTTCAGTTAAATTACAAGTCCCACCTCAGGCTGAGTTTTCCAGAACTGAGTTCTATCTACCCCTTAGGACAGACTCCATCTTTCCTGTTCCACTCAGATCTTTGAATTCACAGGAAACCTTCTTAACTTCCAACTTTCTCCACAACTCGGCCAACTTATCACCTCTTAATCAATTAATTTTCCAAAATTAACATTTCCCAGGACCTAGTGAATATATATTTTATTTTTTTTGCCCCAAATGATCTTAAATCAGGTGTGAAGATTTATGGAATTCCTGAAATTGAGAAGCTGTGGCAAGACCAGCTTCTCAAGGTAAGTTCAGGACCAGCCTGAGAATCTGTGAGAATCTGCTCAAAACAGAACACAAACTACACATGCAACTGCTTTTGTATATGCCATTTCATTACTCTTTTGACTTCTTGAGGTTTCTTTTTAAGGTAATTACCAAAGTACACGTATTTAATAATTTATAGTCTATAGAGTTAAACATGTCACAAATGTACTACAGAGCAGATATATAACAACAGATTATGTTACTGCATAATCTGCAGACAGGTGGTTATCATTTAGATGTATAAAACCTATCATGTTTTCCAGAATTATTTTTAATAATTTATTTAATTTTATGTCTATTTGTGAGAAGGTGTCAGATCTTATGAAACTGGAGTTACAGATAGTTGTGAGCTGCCATGTGGGTAATGAGAATTGAATCTGGGTCCTCTGGAAGAGTTGCCAGTGCTCTTAACTTCTGAGCCATCTTTCCAGCACTCTAGAATTTTTTTTAATTTATATTTAATATTTACCTTGTTTGAATTTGGGGAACTTTTTTTACATTGATTTTTTAAGTAATTCAATTTATATTTCGGTCAAAGGTCCCTCTCTCCTTCCCTCCCAGTCTTATCCTCCCTCCCAGATCCCTCCTCCCCTTTTTTTCAGAATAGGAACTCTCCCCTACCCAGAAAACCCAGTTCATCTATTCACATGAGGACTGAGTTCTTCTTCCTCCCCTGTGGCCTTGTAGGAAAGTTCCATCAGGGTGAAGTGATCAGAAAGCAGACAACATAGTCTGTGTCAGAGATATTCCCACTCCCCTAATTGGCCAACATGAAGTGTAAGATGTCCAATGGCCTTTTCTTCTTGGGGTCTGTGCATTGTAGTATGTCTTTCATGTACTATAGGACTAAAATCCACTTCTATGTGTGTCTTTCTTGGTCTCTGTTATATCTGACAAAGGGTTAATACACAGAATATACAAAGAACTCAAGAATTAAATGTTATGTGCAGATTGCAGAGTTCCCAAAGACCACCCAGAGTCTGATTCATGTCTGAGAAAGCAAAGAGCCTTCATTCAGGTTTAAGTTCTAAGTCCCAGACTTCACCAATGCAGTGAATCTGTACTGAGAGCCTGCAACAGCAGTGAGGAAGGGGTTTTACTGAGATATAAGCAAGGAACGGGAATTTCCAGCAGAGCAGTTACATGAGGATTGGCTGACATTTATCAAAAGTAGGCTTGTCACAAAGTGATTGGCTAACAAGCTATCTAAAAGCAAGCTATATATAAGCATATATATATAAGCTATATCTATAGACTTCAGGAATGTTGAGTACTTTCTTGTTACCCTCTGACTGGTTCTGTCCAGGGGCAATTTCTGCCCAAGGGAGTTTATGGCTTTTCCAGTGATTGCTAGAGTTTCAGAGAAACAGAAACTTAGGCCTACCAGTTCTGAAGAGAATCTGAGTCCTGTCATGGAGTTTGTGAGGACTCCTTAAATCTTGGGCCTTTCATTTAATACCAATAAATCAAATAATCAAGTTTAAAAAGTGGGATACACAGCTAAATAGAGAATTCTCAACAAAGGAATCGCAAATGGTGAAGAAACACTTAAAGAAAAGCAAGCACATGGTGGGATCTAGAAAATATCATCCTGAGTGAGGTATACCAGGAACAGAAAGACAAACATGGTATTTACTCAATTATAAGTGGGTACTAGACCTATAAGATAGGATAAACATACTAAAATCTGTACACCTAAAGGAGATAAACATTTGCTCAACCATGTTTGTAGCAGATTTATTTGTAATAGCCAGATCCTGGAAACAACCCAGATGTCCATCAATGGAGGAATGGATACAGAAATTGTGATATTTTACACAAAGGTATATACTCGCTTATATAGACCTACAAGATATGATAAACATAAGGAAGTCTATACACCTAAAGAAGATAAACAAGAAAGCAGACACGGGGTAAGATGATCAATCCTCACTTAGAAAGACAAATGGGATGTGCATTGGAAGTATGACAGGAGTCTACCACAGAAGGCATCTGAAAGACTCTAGGTTACCTAGCAGCGTTTCAAAACAGATACTAAGACCCATAACCAAACCTTCGGCAGAAGGGGAGTTAGTATGACATGGAAAGGATAGGAGCTCCACAAGGACCAAATATATCCGGGCATAGGGATTTTTTTTCTGAAACTGTTCCTCCAACCAAGGACCATGTATGGATATAACATAGAACCTTTGCTCAGATGAAGCTCATGGTAGCTCAGTAACCAATGGGTTTCCCATAGTAAGGGGAACAGGGACTATTTCTGACAGAAAATCAATGGCAGGCTCTTTGACCTCCCCACCCCCCAAGGGAGGAGCAGTCCTGCTAGGCCACAGAGGAGGACTTTGCAGCCAGTCCTGAAGATACCTGATAAAACAGGGTCAGATGAAAGGGGAGGAGGTCCTCCCCAATCCGTGGACTTGGAAAGGGGCAGGTAGGAAATAAGGGAGGGAGGGTGGGGTTGGGAAGGAATAAGGGAGTGGGATACAGCTGGGATACATAATTAATAAAATATAACTAATAATATTAATAATAATAAAAAAGGAAAATAAACAAGAAAGAGGACCCGGGTAAGATGATCAATCCTCACTTAGAAAGACAAATGGGATGGACACTGGAAGTAGGAGAAAACAAGTAACAGGGCAGGAGCCTATCACAGAGGTCCTCTGAAAGACTCTACCTCGCAGTGTATCAAAGCAGATGCTGAGACTCATAACCAAACCTTTGCAGAGTGCAAGGAATCATCTGAAAGAAGGGGGAGTTAGTATGGCCTGGAGAGGGCAGAAGCTCCACAAGGACCAGATATATCTGGGCACAGGGGTCTCTTCTGAGACTGTTTCTCCAACCAAGGACCATGCATGAATATAACCCCTGCTCAGATGTAGCCCACGGTAGTTCAGTGTCCCTAGTAAGTGGGTACCCTAGTAAGAGGAACAGGGACTATTTCTGACATGAACTCAATGGCTGGCTCTTTGCCCTCACTCCCTTTTCCCCCCATGCGAAGGAGGAACATTCTTGCTAAGACACAGGGGAGGATAATGCAGCAACCCTGCATTGTCAGCAACCCTGGTAAGCTAGGGTCAGATGAAATGGGAGGAAAACCTCCCCTATCAGTGGACTTGGAAAGGGACAGGGAGGAGATGAGGGAGGGAAAGAGGGTTTGGGAGGAAACGAGGGAGGGGGCTATGGCTGGGAAACAAAGTAAATAACCTGTGATTAATATAAAAAAATAAAAATTATTAAAAAAATGCTCAACTTCCTTAGTGATCAGGGAAATGCAAATCAAAATGATTCCAAGATTCCATCTTATACCAGTCAGAATGGCCAAGACCAAAAACTCAAGTGACTACACATGCTGGAGAGGATGTGGAGAAAGGGGAACCCTCCTCCATTGCTGGTAGGAGTTCAAACTTGTACAATCCCTTTGGAAATCAATCTGGTGCTTTCTCAGCAAATTTGGAATAGCACTACCTCAAGACCCAGCTATATATACCACTCCTGGGCATATACCTGAAAGATGCTCCACCATACAACAAGGACATGTTTGTAGCAGCTTTATTCATAACAGCCAGCAACTGGGAACAACCTCAATTGAAGAATGGATAAAGAACCTGTGGTACATTTACAATAGAACACTATTCAGCCATTAAAAACAAGGAAATCATGAAATTTTCAGGCAAGTGGATGGAACTAGAATTCTTAAAATTCCAAAATGCTGTGCTTTGTTCGGGTGTGCATGACTCCAGATGTATCTCTTATCATTATAGCACTATAGCACTATCTCAGTCAATGTTGTTTTGTTGTTGTTGTTGTTGTTGTTGATAATTCTTGCATTTCCCACTTCTCAAATATCTCGTACTCCATTACAATTGATGGCCTTTAAAAAAGCTATTTTTTACAACCTGGACTAGGCCATCTCCTCTTTTTTACCAGTTTTTTTTCTTCTAAGAGGGATTGAGCAGTTCACATTACCTGAAGTTTCATTATTTGTTGCCACTAGTATTTTCTATTCAGTCATTTGGATGGCTTTTACAACATAGGGACAGTATATTTACTCATGGACCTGTATTTTTTTATGGTCATAGTTTTCTCTTTTATTCATAGGCAATTTATAGGGAGTGGAATGGACTGAGCAACTATAGGAATCGTCGCACTTTAATTTTCAAAAAATGTGTATTAGTTTTGCAAGATTTTTGCCATTTGAAAATGTGTGATAATTGTGCTTGATGACAAATACCTGTAATCCCAGGGTTGGTGGGCTCTTCTTCTATACCCTTTGCTCTCTGGTCCTGGTTACCTTTATCAAAATAATTAAGATGACACACAAAGAGAAGTTAGGTGGGATTTTTATAAGGTAACCCCTGAGCACTTTCAGGAGCGAGCATGAATAACTGTAAAAGAGAACATTAAGAAGAAAATACTGTCAGGATTGAGAGTGGACAGTGGCATGAGAGATCATTTTGTAGCGTGCACAGGAGGGATTCTTAGAATGGGCAGTAGATAAAGGGGAAATTGTGTGATCTATATTCTCAAAAGGTGAGATTCAGCAATGGAAAAAGGGACCATTATGTCAACCTACATGGTATGTGGGATCTAGACTGTTTCAAATATGTTCCAAGATTAGACAGTTTTCATGAGGGAGATGTTTCTATCCAGGTAATTGGGAGGTCCACCTGGGTTATCTCTTAAAGCAGTGGATAGCAATATGCCTTTGTTCTGTATATATATATATATATATATATATATATATATATATATATATATATGGAGAGAGAGAGAATAGGGAAAAAAGCTTATTTTAGAAATGCAAATAACGTGTCTTCAATTTCTTTGGAATTTATATGCTCATAATGACTAGTGACTTTTATCATCTCTTCATACTTTCATTAACTGTACAGTCTGGTTTTTATATCTACATTGAAATTCACTGCCTTCTAATAGGAATGTTTTGGAAAATGAATCTTTGGTCTTTTAGCATTCATTGTTTATCCCTTCCCTGAGTTGATTAGAACTGAAATATTTTCATAATTTCATGTTATTTTCTTTAACTCATCCAATCACCATATGGGTCAATTAAACACTATTTGCTCAATAACTTTTTCTTTTTGCTTTGTGCTTTATAGTATGTGTTTAGCCTAGCAGTTGGCCTTAATGTGGTAATGTGCCACTTCAGGGTATTAAATACTTCAAAACATACATCAATTTTATTATTGCCAGGTTTCTGTTACAGTTACCATTATTTTTATTTTTATGTGTGATAAATGTTGTGTTATTATTTTGAGTAATCAGAAATGTAATGAAGGGGAGGGGGAGATGATTCCACAGACAAGTTGCAAATCCGCAGCAGTAACAAAAAGCCAGGCATGGTCACATGTTCGACTAAAGCCCTAGCGCTGTGCGGGCCTGAGAGGATAGGGTTCCCAGGAGTTTCTGGCTGTCAGACTAGTGCCAAAATCTGTGAGAAATACGGTTCATAAAGCAATACAGCAGGGTATTTGATAGCGTCCTCTGGCCCCTATGCACACACGTACCCACACGCACAAATACATGGGTGCGTGAGGGTGAACATATCAAACACTCCAGTTTAACCTGTGGCATTTATTATTACTCCTGACCCCACGTGAATATTTGATATTTCTCTTCTTAATATCTTTCCACCGGCCTTTTTTCTGCTCTCATATAGATCTCTTTTATGTGAGATCTATAGGATATATATTCTCTTATATATGTATGTGTGTATGTATGTATATGTGTGTGTTGACAGGTGTAATGATGAAGATATGATGCAGCAATACCAATGCTCTATAATACTCTCATATTCTGTAGTTCTTACCCTAGCAAATTGATTGTTCCTTAAACACCTTAAACATTTCAAACCATGGAGCAACTGAGTTCCACACTTTATAAATCCCTGCCTGGAAAGCCTCCAATGTTATAGATTCCTACTTGTTTACTATCTCTTGGGGACCAGAAATTTTAGAAATTTCATAAAACACATTTCATATGCTCTTTCCACTTCTTCTTTTCTTCCTTACTTTCTTCCTTCCTTCTTTACTTCCGTCCTTGCTTTTTTAGTTAGGCAACTTATTCAAGTTCCCTTCTTTTCATTTTGTATCAAAAAAATGAGTAGTTCTTATATCAGAAAATTTAACCACATAATTATTTATATTTCATTTATTTAAAAAGGTCGCCGATGCACCAACAGAGGACCATGCATGGAGAGGACCTAGAACCTTGATCAAATGTGGCTGACTGGCAGCTAGGTCTCCACGTGGATCTCTGAGTGAGGGGAGCAAGGACTGCCTCTATAATGAACTCAGTTAACTGCTTTCTGATCACTTGCCCCTGGTAATGCAGCCTTGCCAGGCCATAGAGGCAGAAGATCCAAGCAGTCCTGATGAAACTTAACAAGCTGTGGGCGGATGGCAATAGCGGAGAACTCCCCCTTTCAGTGAACTAGGGGAAGGGAATGAGGGAAAGAAAGAGGGAGGGTGTGTCTGAAAGAGCTGAGGGAAGGGGCTTCTATCAGGACATATAATGAATAAATTGTGAAGAAAAAAATTTAAAAAAAAGAGAGTGGGATACAGCAGTGATAAAATGTTAACAAACTGTAACTAATATTAAGAAATAAAAATTAAAAAAATCACTGTTCCTAGAACTAAATGGTAGACCTCCTATCAATAATGTACACAAGATGATATACTATTCATCCATAAACCGTGAGACTCTAAGTTGCATCACATTAGTAACGTGCTGATTTCCAAATTTCCTATAAAAATTCATGAAATAATCAAAAAAATATTTGATCAATTCAACCTCTAAATGTAAAAACAGATGCTAGGGAAGGTAAGACTTTTATCTTAATATAAAAATATAGTTGTATTCAACATATTCTATTAACATTGTGAATTTCTCAAAATATCAACCTGGTATGTATTCCAGAGAAATCCATTACTACATATAGTAGGCTTTGTTCTCAATAGAATATGCCATCACAACTAGAATTTGCCAGAAGGTCTTTTTCATAACTTTTTTCCTGAGTTCCTTGAATTCTCTTTCTATTTCATAGTGATGAGAGAAATCTTCATTCACTTATTTGCTATCTCTAAAGCAGCTTTTATTCTTACTTGTAATTTATCTCTTAGTCTGATGTAGCAATGATTTTGTCTCTGTGTAAAAGCAAAAATCATTGTGTGTGTATATATATATATATATATATATATATATATATATATATATTTCTCCTGCATATCATAATTTCAAATACATGCATTACATCTTGCAAGGAACAGTATATACAAAAGAACAAGACAAACAA
This sequence comes from Rhombomys opimus, assembly GCA_010120015.1. NCBI lineage: Eukaryota > Metazoa > Chordata > Mammalia > Rodentia > Muridae > Rhombomys > Rhombomys opimus. The sequence goes on from REGO01000613.1 coordinate 889,139, forward strand.
TATGAAAAATGGCTTCTTGAGAGTAAAAGCAAAGTCGTGGAAGCCTGGAAAATAATAAAGAAATAGTACTGTGTGCTTGAAGATGCCAGGAAATTGAGCGTTTTAGTTAATAATTTTTAGGAAACAAATTATTATGAATTTATTATGAATCGTGTGTTTTAAGTGTTCTGTGGTCAGAAAGTTGTTCTGATCCAATTCAAATTTAAATTGATATTAAGAAAAAGTTTTAAACTAAGGATTTTGTTTATATTTCAACAAATGTGATTACACTTCTATCCCCAAATCTTTTTGTAAAACCCAAGATTTCTCAAGTTAATATTGTGCATAGCTACCTTAGGATGAATAATACAAAGTCTCACATTCTAACAAATCCTTGCATAAAACAGTCTTCCTCATTTTAATTAATCCCCAGTTTTCTGCATGATATTACAGCTGGAAATATTTTGTGATTTGTGGGGTACTTTAATTTATTTTAAAATTCTGTGACTGCTCTATATCCTTTTCCTTATTAAGTCTGAACATATGTATTATAACATACATTTGTATATGTCGGTCTCCTAGTAACACTATTTATTTCCAGATTCTGTGGCTTTAAGGGAAAGGACTCAGTGTGTGAGATATTTAGAAAATCTTGGTAATGAAGCTCCTTGCCAGTTCAGCACCAGGCAACAAGGATGAGGATGTTCAGTTGTGGTGGTGCCTCTAAGTCAACTCTAAAAGTTTTTATAACTTTCACCCTATCCTTCTAGCCAGAACTCAGCTGCAAGCTTCCAATACGTGTAGATTAATAATCAATAGTAAGAAGGGGAAGGAAGCAGTTTGAAAAGCCGTTGAACACATTGGCACAGGAGACTACTCTCTGAACAGAATAATGATACAGAGTCTCTAAGATCAACAGTTAATAATTGCGACCTCAAAAAACTGGAAAGCTTCTGTAAAGCAGAGGACACTGTCAATAGAACAGAAAGACAGTCTACAGAATGGGAAAAGATTTTTGCCAGTTCCACATCTGACAGAAGGCTAATTTACAAAATTTATAAAGATCTCAAGAAACTAGATATCAAAAAACAAATAAACCAATTTTAACAATGGGACACAAATCTTTAACAGAATTTTAGAGGAATCTCAAATGTCTGAGAGAAACATTTAAATATTCAATACCTTTAGCCATCAGAGAAAGGAAAATCAAAACTACTTTGAGAGTCCATCTCAGAATAGTTGAGATCAATACCACAAGTGACAGCTCATGCTGGCAGGGATGTGGAGCAAGAATAACACTCCTCCATTGCTGGTGGGAGTGCAATCTTGTACAGCCACTGTGGAAATCAATGTGGCTGTTCCTCAGAAAATTCCTCAAGACCCAGCTATAACATTCCTGGGCATATACCCAAAGGATGCTCTATCCTAGGACACTTGCTCAACACTGTTTGTTGTGATTTTATTAAGAATGGCTGGCTGTTTGACTCTCCCACCTCCCGAGGGAGGAGCAGCCTTGCTAGGCCACAGATAAGGACATTGCAGCTAATCCTGAAGATACCTGATAAGCTAGGGTCAGATGGAAGGGGAAGAGGACCTCCCCTATCAGTGGACTTGGAAAGGGGCAGGGAGGAGATGAGGAAGGGAGAGTAGGATTGGCAGGGAATGGGGGAGGGGGCCACAGCTGGGATACAAAGTAAATAACCTGTAATTAATATAAAAAATAAAAATTATATAAAAAAAAGAATTGTGAGAAGCTGGAAACAAGCCAGATATCTCTCAACCAAAGAATGGGTAAAGAAAATGTGGTGTATTTGCACAATTTACTACATAATTGGAAACTGCTAATTGGGTTGTTTTCTTTTTTTCACTACAAATAATGTCAACTCTTGCGAAAATTAAACAATTAAATTAAACAATTTTAAACAATTAAACAATTAAATATAAGCTGTTCCATGAGGTAAAGATATTTTAAAATATCATGCCTGTGAAGCATTATCTGGCTTTAATGGGTTATCAAAACACACAGACAAACTAAAAGACATGAAGTTGAAAAAGTTTGTTAGGGAGATATTGGGAAGATAAGGATGGGGAGGGGAATTGGAGTAGATATAATTTAATATTGCATACATGTGTCAAAACCCCAAAATTTAAAAAATGAAAAAAAAAATATTGCTGTACAGTATAAATGTAAGTAACTCATGTTTGTCATTTAGAAATCTATAAACAGGAAGAAAGTTAAGAAAGATAAAACAAGGTTCATTGACGTAATTACATTGCTTTCCTGGTATATTTTCTGTGGCTTTGACTAAATACCATATAATGTAGATAGAGGGAATAAACTCACACTGCAAGAACCTGAAAGTCCAAGAAGACAGGAGTGCATAAAGGGGAAGGTTTTCTTGTTGGGGGCATCCCTTCATGGTGCTACAATATGTTACAGAATAAGAGGCCACACACAACCGGTAAGAAACCTGGCTTTTCTAGCAACACCACTATTGCAGCTAACCCATTGAGCCGTTTGTTCTGTCATGCCTCAATCCATGAAGGAACTGATTTTCTCATGAGAACAGAAGCCCTTATGACATCATTCTTGTAACCCTAACTTTGTCATACCTCTTAATTGTAAAATAAGTTTGAACTTCATTATCAGTTTCTGTGGGGACATTCAAATTATACCTTATACCAGGAAATGTCTTTCTTGTGTTGTTCAGTTGCTCAGTAGTTCAGAACATATTTCCCCAAACTAGGCTGGCAAACAATCTAGGTGACCACCAATTTGTCAGATTTTGTTGCAAGACTTTGTCCACATGGATAAATGTATATTCACTTTTTAAAGGTAAACCTTCCTTTGGGCCTATAGACTTGACAAAATTATTTTTATACATACTTGTGTATCTAAATAAGTGTATGCCACGTGTGTGTGGATGCCATCAGAGGCTGGAGGAAGATGCTGGATACCTTGAAAATGGAGCTACAGATGGTTATTAGCCACCTGACCTAGGTGCTGAGATGTGACCTCAGAGGTCCTTTAAATTGGTAAGATGCTTTCTCAACTGGTGAGCCAATTTTCCAGCCTCTTAAAACTCCTTTGAGATAAAATGTGTTGCATAAACACAGTAATTAAAAACAGCCCATTCTAGAAACCTTCATTCTGTTCTCTGCACAAAGACATCATGCTGTGACACACGTGGAATGGCAGTGCTGGTTCCAGGACTTAGGAGCCTGGGATTGGGAGCATGCCTGTTACTGTGCTCTATGTCAAGTATTTAAGTGCTTTCTCACAAGCAGGGATGGCTGCGTGTCCTGGGATAATGGGTTTTAAGTAGCAGCAGTCTTGCTTTAATGTCTTGATGAGCCTTCTGTGTGACTTCCACTCCCTGAAGCACTAACAGAAAAAGGAAAGAACCGGAATGAAACAGCATACCCCTGAATCTTACAAATAAGATTAAGTAGGAGGAAAGCACTTAAAGATAGTAAAGACCTTTGAGGCTTGCCAGATTCTGCCCCTGAGTCTGTTTTAGCCTTTTTAAAAATTATAAGCTTTCCAGACAAGTTTCCTCCAGCTTAAAATTTCTAGGAAACTGATGCAAACCTTTTTTTTTTTTTTTTAGAGATTTGTTATAACACTTTCCTTACAACTAAGCGATTATAATCCCACTGGAAGCATTACATCATTCCTTCTTTCCTTCGCCTCCAACTATCCCCTCTCGTAGCTCTTTATCTAGAGATGGGACTCAGTTATATTTCTTCTATCATGCAATCAGTTTAAGTCTGTCCTTTTAGCCCATGTCTTTGTCTTCCACCCTCCATTTACTTTTTTTCAGTTTGTCTCATGTTATTAAGTAAATGTTTGATTTCCTATTGTTATTTCTACCCGACCCTGCGCTCTGGTGAAGATTACTTGCAGCTAATTCTCTAGATGCTAGTGCTGCTGTTGCTCTTGTAAGTAGTAGTAGCGGTGGTATTAGTAGTAGCAGCAGCAGTAATCTTACTTTTATATTAACTAAAGTTCACATTTTGCTCATTTCCATTGTTCCTGCCAAATTCTAATTTTATACCTGAGGATTCAATCAAGGTTGCTACCTTACATTTAGTTGTCAGGAATCCTTTTTCTTTCTTTCTTTTTTTTTAATTTCTTTTCTTTTTCCCTCTCTTGAATATGACAGTTTCTTTGGTTTTTAATGTTTTTTTTCTTACTTTTGTTTATGAATAAATAAGAGCTTATTGCAGGTCACACTATATAGTATCAAACCTTGCAGAAGAATATAGCTGTGAATAAGGATAGATACAGAAACAAATCCATATGTAAATTCTGTATCATCATACTGGTATTTTGTTCTTTACTTCATGTATGTGTGCTGGATTCATATCATTTTTGCTTGGCTTCTCCTCCAATGATCCCCTCCTGTAGGTGGTTATGGGTCTCAGCTATATTTCCTCTCTCTATGTTAGCATATCAACTGGAAATATCACTGTTTAGGCCTTGTTTGGGTGACATTTTTTGTGAGACTTTATGGGTGCAGCTTCTATGTCATATATAGAAGACACATTCTCCGGTTTCCTGATCCTTTGGCACTCACAGTCGTCCTACCCCCTCATTTCTGTGTTTTCCTAGAGACATAGCAAATGCTGTTCTGCCACAACAGTCACTTGTTGGCTACATTTTGACCAGTTGCAACTTTCTGTAACAGTCTCTCTCTCCTGCACAAGGACGTTTCAATGAAGAGGCGTGAAACTATTTCTATTATTTATTTGTTTGTTTGTTTGTTTTTTATTTGTTTGTTTACTTACTTATTTACTTATTTATTCATTTTACATCCCAGTCTTTGACTTCTCCCTCATCTCCTTCAAGTCCTACCCTCCTTTCCTCTTCCCATATAACCTCTCTCCTCTTTCTCAGAAAAGGAGAGCCCTACCACCACCTACCCATCCCAGCACATCAGGTCATATCAGCACTGAGTGCATCCTCTAACATGGTGGCCTGGCAAGGCAGCCCCACCAGGGAGAAGTGATCAAAAAGTGTACAAGAAAGTCCTTGTCAGAGGCTGCCCCCACCCAACTCCCCTTGCTGGAGAACCCACATGAAGACCAAGCTGTCTATAATATACATATGTGTAGGGAGCCTAGGCCCAGTCCATACATGGTCCTTGGTTGGTGTTTCAGGCTCCACATGTCCCGCTGAGCCCAGGTTATTTGGCTCTGTTGGTCTTCTTGTGGAGATCCTTTTCTCTCTGGATCCTTCTATCCTTCCTCCCACTCTTCCACAAGGCCCTCTCCCTGTTCTCTGCCAAATTTTTGGCTTTGAATCTTTTTTGTGTTGGTTTTATCATCATCATCTTCTTCTTCATTAATTACAATTTATTCACTTTGTATGCCAGCTACAGCCCCTTTCCTCCTCTCCTCCTGGCCTCAAATTCCCTACCTTTTCTCCCCATTTACCCCTACCCTAGTCCACTGATCAGCGAGGTCCTCCTCCCCTTCCATCTGACCCTAGCCTATTAGCTTTCATCAGGGCTGGCTGCATCCTCTTCCACTGTGGCCTGGCAAGACTGAACCTCCAGAAGGAACTGATCAAAGAGCCAGCCACAGAGTCTATGTTCTCCTTACTATGGAACCCACATGGAGACTGAGCTACCTGTGGGGTACATCTGAGCACTGGGTCTAGGTCCTCTCCATGCATGGTCCTTGGTTGGTGCATCAGTCTCTGTAGGCCCTCCTGGGCCCAGATTTTTGGCTCTTTCAGTCTCCTTATAGAGCTCCTGCCCCTTTCAGGTCTTTCTGTCTCCCTATTCTTCAGTAAGATTCCCTGCACTATGCCCAGAGTTTGACTTTGAGTTTCAGCATCTACTTTGATATCCTGCTGGAGAGTCTTTCAGAGGTCCTCTGTGGTAGACTCCTGTCTTGTTCCCTGTTTTCTCCCTCTTCTGATGTCTATCCTGTTTGCTCTTCTGAATGAGGATTAAGCATCTTCCCTGGGGTCCTCCTTGTTGTTTACCTTCTTTAGGACCACAGATTTTAGCATCTGTTTCAATCCACTGCTGGGTGAAGTCTCTCAAAGGACAGCTTTGATGGACATAGAAGAGTGACAGTAATAGTGTTAGAGGTTGGCTTTCTCCTATGGTATGGCCAACCTATTCTTCTGTTTACATAAGAATAAATATTTAGAATGCATTGAGAAGTTATACTGGTTTAATACAGTGGCAGTAGTAGGTTCTCTTCTATGCTCCATGGCTGGGTTTATGGTACTTAAGCAAGTCTCAAGTTCAATCAGACAAGACAGCTGCTGGTTGCCACCACAATATAAGTGTCACTTTTGCACCTTTGGAAATACCTTGCCAAACTGAACACTGTTGTGGTATATAGGTGCCACAGGTGGATAGAAGGGTTGATTGCCCCTTTCCCTTTATAGAGTGCGTAACACCTCTGGATGTTATAAAAGCTAGTCCTCAGGGGGTGGGATTCCTGGTCAGTTCAGCTTGATTTCTCCAAGTCCTTTGGCTAAAGTGTATTCTATTTTTAACAACAGGGAAATAGCTTCAGATTCTGTGGAAAAACCAAAGGCAATGGCAAGCCTTGATTACATATTGGATATTGGATATTGGATATTGGATATTGGATATTGGATATTGGATTTTTCTTGACCCTTTGACTGAAAACTTAAAAGGAGAGTCCTCTGGACAGGTACTTAGGTTTTCAGTAGATATTCTATGCTCTTGGGAGGAGCTTTATCATACCAACTTACCCACACACCATAAAATTTTATTAATTTAAAAATATTACCTCATATTTTCAAACATGATCTGTTAAGTATCCCTCCCCCTTCTGTCTCTCTATATTATCCTATCCTTTCCCAGTTTATCTCCCCTCAGTTTTGTCATTTCTCCTTCAAAGATTCATACTGTCCCACTGTCCCCCTCTCTAAACTTCATCTTTCCCTCTGTCCCCCCATCTTAATACCTTTATAAGTTTCTCCAGGATTTCAGTTACTTCAATTTATCCAGGATTTATACTCACTTCTAAAAATTTTGGGCTAGGATCTACAAATAAAAGAGAACATGTTGTATTTTTTTTCTTCAGTCTGGGTATAACCTCAGGCAGTATACTATTTTACTGTGTCAGTTTTTACTTTCACAGTATACTTCTTTCTGATAAGTTTTTTTTTAAAAAGATGATGATGTTGTATAATTAACATTCAAGCACTTAGCAAACACACTTTCCCAAGTTCAGATAAGTAAATATAACTGGATAATAGTCTGGGATCTTTTGTGATATTTTTAGTATTCTATGGTATTTTAGAATATATACACTTAGTTTATTCAGTAACTTTTAGTTTCAATTAAACAAAATAAAATTACTGCTCATTTGCTTTGCTATAAAAGGTAAAGGAATACACTCTCTGTGCCATTTTCATTCATGCTAAATAAAATATAAATTAAATATGTTGTGGCTAAAATTCAGTTTTAGCAGAGTGAGCAGGTAGATGGATGGATGGACAGATGGACAGACATACAGAGAGAGAAATATTGAGAAAATAAGATCTCCTCTGTACTATTTGCCATTATCTATAAACAACAATGTATCTCACCCTGAGAAATATTTGAGGTTTGTGTTAGAACTTCTTTATCTCCTTCCCTAGAAAAAAAAGGCATTTAATTGGTATTTATGACAAATTCTTCAAACTAGAAAATATTGCCCAATAGTTGGTTTTTTTGTGTGGATTCTCAATTCTAATTGCCAAAGACATAACAATGTGTTGTTTGTGATAATAAGCACGCACATTGAACACATCTTCTATAACCTAAGGAGTTGGCATCAGAAGTTTCAGATTCCTTATTTATACTATTATTTCCATCCAAATTATTTCTATAATAAAAGTCAACTTTTCCATCCATGAAGCAGTAGTTTTACTTTGTGTTAATATTTAGATGTTACGATACGCAATTTCTCCTACTTGTATTGTGTTCTTTCCACCTTATAGCACAAAAATACGTTTCTGTAATACATGTATTTTTTAATCTTTCTTAAAAATTGTATTTATTACAATTTATGCAATTTGTATCCCAGCTGTAACCCTCTCCCTCATCCCCTCCCAATCTTGTCCTCCCTCTTTCTTCTCCTCCCATTCTCCTTCCCCAGTACTCTGATAGGGGATGTCCTCCTCCCTGTCCATCTGACCTTAGTCTATCAGGTCTCATAAGGACTGGCTGCATTGTCTTCCTCTGTGGCCTGGTAAGGCTGTTCTCCCATCAGGGGAGGTGATCAAAGAGCCAGGCAGGGATTTCATGTCAGAAACAGCCCCTGTTCCCATTACTAGAGAACCCACATGGAGACTGAGCTGCCATGGGCTACATCTGTGCAGGGGTTCTAGGTTATCTCCATGCATGGTTGGAGTATCAGTATCAGAAAAGACCTCTGTGCCCAGATTTATTTGGTTCTGTTGCTCTCCTTGTGGAGCTCCAGTCCCCTCCATGTCTTTCTATCTCCCCCTTCTTTCATAATATTCCCTCCATAGCCCAAAATTTGGCTATGAGTCTCAGCATCTACTTTCATACCCTGCTGGGTAGAGTCTTTCAGGGGCCCTCTGTAGTAGGCTCCTGTCTTCTTCCTTGTTTACACCCTCTTCCGACATGTATTTTTTTAATTGTAGCCAAAGATTTAGTAAAAGTAATCTGATTTTAACCTGATTAGTTGCAAATCTATTTTGACTTAAGAAATGAACACATTCTTTCTTTCAATAGTATTGACTTTATTCTACACTCCATCCACCATTCCAAAAACTTAAAGAAGATTGAGAATTTACTGTGTTCTTTCTTCACTTTGTTTTAATGTGTGGACACTGAGTTTTCAGGCATGCATGTGACTTCATTCCATGGGGAATCCCCTCACAATAAAACAAAAGTCGCCATTTTTGGCTCTCTCTGAATAATATGCCGCATTCATTCTGGCCAGTGAGCATCCTTTCTGGAACTTCTCATGTTTGTCTTTTATATTGTCTTCTGTTATTTTGTATTAATGCTTGGTTTACATAAGTCAGATAAATTTTTACTATCATTTTCACCAAAAACAGAGATGAAAAAAGTATTCAGGCAAAGATAACACAGTATGCTGGTAAATGTATCTCTTCTCAGATACATTAAAATTCTACTTTACATAAAATAAAATGAACATTCACTGTTGAAGTTGGCTTGCTTTCATCCAAAGAAATTGAGATTCTATGTTTTCTTTTTACTCTATAACACTTAGAGTTTTAAAATGAAGCACTCTGGATATTGCATGCACATTTTTCCAAAGTATAAATGCTTTTTAAAAAAGTATTTATCTCTATTTGTTCCTTAGTTTTTACAATTTGCCAGATGAAATTGTATCTTGGCATACGCTGCCCAATGTCATCCTTGCTGTGTGTGACTCACCTTTATGAGCAGCGTATTTAAGCACCGTGATGAAACTCGGACTGACATTTTAATGGCATCTTGCTCATGGGCACATGCATTTTCATTTACAACCAATATAACACTTATGGGGTTCTTCCCACTTAGGCTTCCTTTTTCTTGCCTCATACATCTTCAAGCATGAATTATTCCATGTGCAAGCCCTTGTTGCATAGCTCCCAGTCCAGCCTAAGCCAACCCTACTTACAGTTATAAAGGAGCAGTTTTTAATTTTGGTTCCCAAGAATGATAAGCTGAAGTGCATGGATGAAACAAAACCGGACAGTTTTTTTAGTGAATCAGTGAGACAATGTAGACTGAAGTCCAGTTACACTCAGTCACTCAGAAGATATGTCACTTCTTACACTGATGTATAAGTATTTCACTCTTATTACTTTCTGTTAGCATTTTACTATAAAATGATATAATATATTCTTTTATTATCCATGTGTGTGTATGCATATATTTCTGATAAATTAGTATTGTGTTCAATCGGTTCACTGATAGAAACCATTGTTGGAGTGTCTCAAATTTTATATCAAATCAAGATTCTTCTACCCTTCTACTAATAGTATCCATAAAAACTGTTTTTATTCTTCTACAATTTTGGAAGTGTTTCTGAGCTTCTGTAAATGACTTTCAAATACATATGTGTTATTACGGCAAAACATTGTCCTTAGATTTTTAAAGCTTAATTTACTTTAAAAAAATCAATAAGCAACTCACACAAAATTGTGCACAAAATAAACATGATTTCAGACATGATAAAAATAATACAAAGTATGGTGTGCCAGAAAATATGTGTTTACTTGTTTGATTGTTCTTCTCTCATACACTACATCTAAGCTACAGTTGCCCCTCCCTCTCCTCTTGCCAGTCCCTCCCCCTTACTTCTTCTTTTCCCCAGACCCACACCTTCTCCATTTCTCTTCAGAAGGGAGCAGGCTTTCCAGTTATATGGGGTTTTTTTTGCATTTAATTATTTGTAATTTTGTGTCTGTGTGCCCGTGTGTGCTTATATGTATGTATACACATGTGAGTGCATGCACTGTGGCATGTATATGGAAGTCAGAAGACAATGTGTAAGAGTGAGTCCACATCTTCTACCATCGGGCTTCATGGATAGAAGTTTGGTCCTCAATATGGCAGCAACTGCTTTTACCCACCTAGGCATCTAGACATTTCTAAATATGTGGTATTAATGATAACAATTATGCCTATTAAATATAATATTGCTGAAGGAGTACCATATTTATTTTAGTGGGATATCACTTAGGAGTACAAATTAATAATGCATCTTTATTAGCCATCCTTTCCTCAATTGTTGTTGCATAGAAAGACAAACTAATTAATAATCATTACTGTTTGCTGATGTAAAGATAGATCATCTGCAGTGTTGATAATAACTATGTTTTAAAAATATGCTCCCTGTAAGTTCTTCCCACAATCTCAATAGCTTCATTAGATGATTTGCATCTCACAATAATTAATGAACAAAGATCAGCAAACCACCACTGAAATATGTAAGATATTAAACCATATTATATTTAAAACTTTGGTGAAAAATTTAAAGAAACCATTCTGATTTGAAATCTCTATGCCCTCCATACGTCAATAAAATGGCAAAGCAACTTGGTTCTGTGGTTTCCTATGTTTTATGAAGCTTACACAAGCAATACTTTTTATTTAATTCTCTACTCCATCAGAAATAGAAAAATACATTTATAAAGTATATGTTGACTGGCTTTATGGTTCTGTTCTATGTTATTCTTGGTTGTAGTAGGAATTTGTGTTTCTTTAAAGAAAAAAAAAAACAACACAGAAATATTATGGGGATAGGTTTTTATTTTCACCCAGGTGTGGGGGTATGAGACTGTTTCACAGCAGGTAATACGTTTCTCCTCTTGCTCTAGCAGGGGCATGGACTTACCAGCCACAGATAGTTTCTGCAAGTGTAGGAATTCTGAAGACTGCAGAGGATATATAAATGCCAGAGCCCTGGCAGGTGGCTGGTTGGTGACTGAATGCTGTTTGCAGTGTGTTAGGTAGTTGTGCACAAAGACAAAAAAAGAAAACTAGATACCCTGATGGTGAAATTCAAACTTGCCCCGAGAATCTAGATGCCCCTAATCAGCAGGAAGTAGTCTAACGATAACATTGCTCCATAGCCTCTCCATCATTTTTTTTCTCCTATCTAGTATTAGAGAATTTAAAGGGAAAAAATAGAGGGGTGGAGAAGTGTGGAAGAAAAACAGAAACCCACAAAGTAGCAAATTGACAGCGTTGCTAGATTGTTGGTTTGGTCTTCTTTTTCTTAATGGGGGATATGAACTATTGTTGTCCAAAGGTAAAGAAGAATGCATATTTCAGTGCTGATAAATCTTCTATCATGTATTTGACACCATTCAAGCCAGCCCCCAAATGGTCCTTGTGTTTTTTTTAACTTAAGGGGAAATCTAAGCAAACAAATATCTCAATGAATGGGAGGAGAGAGGGGCTTCTGGAGGGATACAAAATGAATAAAGTATAATTAATAAAAAAATTAATATATATATATATATATATATACATATATATATATATATATACTGATAGGACAGGTACTCAATGAACACGCTAACAAACTAAAGTTGGATCATTAGTCTGGTTTTATGATACTCTTTTATGACCCACATATCACAAAATTACATTCACATTAAAAAGTAACCATCTGGTGTGCATCATGTTATGAAATTGGCCAATAAATCTACATAGTGCACGATGGTAAAATATACTGATCCATAAACTACAACACTGAACAGCAAATTGACTGTAAACTAAAACTCCAAGCATTCCTTCAGCATTAAAACTTCTGTTGCTTGGCTTGCTCCCAGGTAGCAGACAGACACTGTTGCTGGCTCCCCAACACCAGGGGCAAAATCACGGTCACAAATACTCCTATATGTCACTATGGACAACTTCATTTTCTGGAGGAAAGCTATAAATTCTTTTTTGTAGAATGTCTTCCTGTGTATTGAATACTTGGATGACCTTTTTTCCTTCTTTGATTTCAGAGACGAAATAGAGATGTCACCACTGTTTCATGATCTGAAGGAAATAATTAGCAGTTGAACAATTAGAATCCATTAGAATATGGCAGTCTTTTCCATATCTTAAATAGAACAAGCACTTGGTGAAATGTAAAAATAGTTCAAAGCCTGAGATATTACTAATTTTTCTCTTGATTCAAGACTTGAAATATATATGAAATTATGATTATTTCAAAAATACTAGCAGTGAAAAGAAAATGTCTTCCATCAACATATATAAAACTCTTGCATTATATCATTAAAATGGTTAGCTAGAAAAAAAAATAAAATAAAATGGTTAGCTAGGGAGCTAGATACATATTTGGGAAAACCATAGTTCCAGGTGCTAATTTCTTATGAAACAACTATTTCTTTTTCTTCTCTAACAGTAAAAATAAAAGTTACCGTTTGGATAATCTTAAGTCTTTGTTCTTAGATTAATATTTCTCATAAGCATTGTATACCTATATAAATTGTTGGCTTTATGCCTGTCATACCATTTATTTTAATTTCACTATTACCTAAAGGTTTTTAAATTACATTTACCCTAATTACTTGTTTGTTCTTGCTGCTGTTATGGATGTTGATGCTATTTTCTTTATAAGGTTTACAACAAAATGTTCCCATTCTCATTTTTGTTCTATTTTTTTAAATTTTATTTTATTACTTACACTTTATTTACTTTGTATCCCCCCATAACCCCTCCTTCTTTCCCTCACAGTCCCACCCTTCCTCCCCCTTCTTCACGCATTCCCCTCCCCAAATCCACTGATAAGGGAGGTCCACCTCGCCTTCCTTCTGATCTTAGTCTATTAGATCATATGAGGAATGGCTGCATTGTCATCTTCTGTGGCCTGATAAGGCTGATCCCCCTCAGGGAGAGATGATCAAAGAGTAGGTCAATCAGATTATGTTAGAGGCAGTCCATCTTCCCATTACTGTGTAACCCACTTGGACACTAAACTGCCATGGGCTACATCTGTGCAGGGTTTCGAGGTTATCTCCATGCCTGGTACTTGGATGGAGTATGAGTCTCTGGGAAGACCCCTGTGTTCAAATTTTCTAGTTCTGTTGCTCTCCTTGTGGGGTTCCTGTCCTCTCCAGATCTTACTATTTCCCACTTCTTACATAAGATTCCATGCACTCTGCCCAACAGTTGGCCGTGAGTCTCAGCATCTGCCTTGATAGTCTGCAGGGCAGAGCCTTTCAGAGGCCCTCTGTGGCAGGTTTCTAGGTTGTTTCCTGTTTCCTTCTTCTTCTGATGTCCACCCGCTTTGCCTTTCCAAGTTCACCGATAAGAGAGGACCTCCTCCCCTTTCATATGACTCCATTTTGTAAGGTATTTTCAGGACTGGCTGCAAAGTCCTCCTCTGTGGCCTAACAGTACTGCTCCTTCCTTGTGGGGTGGGGAGGTCAAACAGCCAGTCATTGAGTTCCTGTTAGAAATAGTCCTTATTCCCCTTACTATAGGAGAACAATTGATTATGGAGCTATCACAGGTCACATCCGAGCAGAGGTTCTAGGTTTTATCCACTCATGTTCTTTGGTTGAGTGTCCATCTCAGAAAAGACCCTGTACCCAGATATGTTTGGTCCTTATGGAGTTCCTATCCTTTCCACCTCAAACTTCCCTTCTTTCATATGATTCCCTGCACTCTGCCGAAGGTTTGGTTATGAGTCTTAGTATCTACTTTGGGACACTGCTAGGTAGAGTCTTTCAGATGCCTTTTGTGGTAGATTCCTGTCATACATTCAATGTACAGCCCATTTGTCTTTCTAAGTGAGGATTGATCATCTTCGCCCTTGTTCACTTTCTTGATTATCTTCTTTAGGTGTGTAGATTTCATTATGTTTATCATATCTTGTAGGTCTATATAAGCGAGTATATACCATGTTTGTCTTTCTCCTTCTGGGATATTTCACTCAGAATGATCTTTTCTAGATCCCACCATTTGCCTGCAAATTTCATTATTTCCTCCTTTTTGATTGCTGAGTCGTATTCCATTGTGTAAAAATACCACAATTTCTGTATCCACTCCTCCCTTGATGGACATCTGGGTTGCTTCCAGGTTCTGGCTATTACAAATAAAGCTGCTACAAACATGGTTGAACAAATGTCCTTGTTGTGTACTTGAGCAAATTTTGGGTATATACCTAGGAGTGGTATAGCTGGGTTTTGAGGTAGCACTACTCCTAATTATCTGAGAAAGCACCAGATTGCTTTCCAGAGTGGTTGTACCAGTTTACATTCCCACCAGCAATGGAGGAGGTTCCTCTTTCAGCACAACCTCTCCAGCATGTGTTGTCACTTGAGTTTTTGATCTTGGCCATTCTGATGGGTGTAAGGTGAAATCTCAGGGTTGTTTTGATTTGCATTTCCCTAATGGCTAATGAGGTTGAGCATTTCTTTAAGTGTTTCTCTGCCATTCGAAGTTCCTCCTTCGAGAATTCTCTGTTTAGATCCGTTCCCCATCTTTTAATTGGATTACTTGGTTTGTTGCTTTTCTGCTTCTTTAGTTTTTTATATATACTGAATATTAGCCCTCTGTCAGATGAAGGGTTGGTGAAGATTCTTTTCCGATCTGTAAGCAGTCGTTTTGTTTTGATGACAGTGTCTTTTGCTTTACAGAAGCTTTTCAATTTCATGAGGTCCCATTTATTGATTGTTGCTCTTAGAGCCTGTGCTGTTGGTGTTCTCTTCAGGAAGTTGTCTCCTGTGCCAATGAGTTCTAGGCTCTTCCCCACTTTTTTTTCCGACTGATTTAGAGTATCTGGTTTTATGTTGAGGTCCTTGATCCACTTTGATCCACTTTGACTTTAGTTTTGTGCAGGGTGATAAATATGGATCTATTTTCATTTTTCTACATGTAGACATCCAGTTGGTCCAGCACCATTTGTTGAAGATGCTGTCTTTTTTCCATTGAATGAATTGGCCTTCTTTGTCAAATATCGAGTATTCACAGGTGTGTGGGTTTATTTCTGGGTCTTCTATTTGGTTCCTTTGATCCTCCTTTCTGTTTCTTTGTCAATACCATTCATCAATGTTCATAAGGAAGATTGGCCTGAAATTCTCTTTCTTTGTTGGGTCTTTGTGTTGTTTAGGTACCAACGTGACTGTGGTTTCATAGAATGAGTTTGGTAGTGTTCCTTCTGTTTCTATTTTGTGGAATAGTTTGAAGAGAACTGGAGTTAGTTCTTCTTTGAAGGTCTGGTAGACTTCTGTGCTGAAACCATCTGGGCCTGGGCTTTTTTTGGATGGGAGACTTTCGATGACCACTTCTATTTCCTTGGGGGATATAGGACTATTTAATTGATTTACCTGGTCCTGATTCAGCTTTGGTAAGTCGAATCGATCAAGAAGATTGTCCATTTCATTTAGATTTACAATTTTGGGGCATATAGATTTTTGAAGTAAGTCCTAATGATTGTTTAGATTTCCAGTGTCAGTCCTCATGTCCCCCTTTTCATTTCTTATTTTGCTGATTTAAATGGTGTATCTCTGCCTTTTAGTTAGCTTGGCTAAGGGTTTGTCTATCTTGTTGATTTTCTCAAAGAACCAGTTCTTGGTTTCATTGATTGTTTGAATTGTTTTATTTTTTTCTAATTGATTGATTTCAGCCCTGAGTTTGATTATTTCCAGCCATCTACTCCTTTTTGGTGTGTCTGCTTCTTCTTTTTCTAGGGTTTTTAAGTGAGCCATTAAGTTGTTTGAATGAGCTGTCTCGAATTTCTTCTTGAAGGCACTTAATGCTGTGAACTTTTCTCTTAGCACTGCTTTAATTGTGTCCCACAAGTTTGGGTATGTTATGTTTCATTTTCATTGAATTCTAGGAAGACTTTAATTTCTTCCCTGACCCAGCTTTCATTTAGTAGCAAGTTGTTCAGTTTCCATGTGTGTGTAAGCTTTTTGCTATTTCTGTTGTTCTTGAGGTCCAGCTTTATTCCAAGGTGATCAGACCGAACGATGGGGGAGTATTTTAATCTTCTTGTATATGTTAAGGCTCGCTTTGTGACCAAATATATGGTCTATTTTGGAGAAGGTTCCATGAGGTGCTGAGAAGAAGGTAAATTCTTTTGTGTTTGGGTGTAAAGTTCTGTAAATGTCAGTTAGGTCCATTTGATTCATGACCTCTGTTAGAGACATTGTTTCTTTGTTTAATTTCTGTTTTGTTGACCTGTCCTTTGGGGTGGGGTGTTGAAGTCTCCCACTATTAATGTGTGGGGATCTATGGGTGGTTTAAGTTTTATCAATGTTTCTTTTACAAATGTGGGTGCCCTTGTATTTGGGGCACAGATGTTCAGGATTGTGATGTCTTCTTGGTGGAATTTTCCCTTGATGAGTATGAAGTGTCCTTCCCCATCTCTTTTGATTAATTTTGGTTTAAAGTCTATTTTTTCAGATATTAAAATGGCTACTCCTGCTTGCTTCTTGGGTCCATTTGTTTGGAAAGCAGTTTTCCAACCCTTTACCCTCAGAAGATATCTATCTTTGTGACTTAGGTGTGTTTCTTGTATGGAACAGATTGCTGGGTTTTGTTTACCCATCCATTCTGTTAATCTGTATCTTTTTATTGGAGAATTGAGTCCATTGATATTGAGAGAGATTAATGACCAGTGGCTGTTAGATCCTTTGAATTTGATGTTGGCAGTGGTCATAAGGTTGTGTGCTTGGTTGCTTTTTTGTTTTACTGTAGTGAGGTTAATTTTTTCCTGTGTTGACTTGAAAGTAGCTAGTTTTCTTGGGTTGTATTTTCCCTTCTAAAGTCTTTTGTAATGCTGGATTTCTGTGTAGGTATTGTTGAATTTTTTTTTTTTTTTGTTATTGAATATCTTGTTTTCTCCTTCTATGAGGACTGAGAGTTTTGCTGACTATAGTAGCCTGGGCTGACATCTGTGTTCTCTTAGGTCTGCATGATGTTCTTCCTGACCCTTCTGGCTTTCATAGTCTCTGTTGAAAATCAGGTGTGATTCTAATGGGTTTGCCATTATATTTAGTATTTTTTTCTTTATTCTGTATACTTACTATTTTGATTATTATGTGGCTAGAGGATTTTCTTTTCTGGTCTAATTTATTGGGTGTTCTGTAGGCCTCTTGTATTCTTATTGGCTTCTCCTTTAAGTTGGGGAAATGTTCTTCAATGATTTTGTTGAAAATATTTTCTGGGCCTTGGAGCAGGGAATCTTCTTTTTCCTCTATTCCTATTATTCTTAGGTTTTGTCTTTTTATGTTGTCTTGAATTTCTTGGATGGTCTCTGTCAGGAATATTTTAGATTTAACATTTTCTTTGACAGATACATCTATTTCTTCCATTGTATCTTCCACACCTGAGATTCTTTCTTCCATCTCTTGTAGTCTATTGGTTATGCTAAGCTCTGTAGTTCTTGTTTTCTTCCCTAAGTTCTTTCTCTCCACAATTTCCTCCATTTGTGTTTTCTTTAATTTTTCCAGTTCTATCTTCAGATCTTGAGCCATTTTGTTGATTTCCTTCACCTGTGCACTGTATTTTCCTGTTTTTCCTTCAATTCCTTCAGGTGTTTATTTGAACAATCCTCTGTTTCTTTTATTTCTTTCATTGATTTAAGCATTTCCTCTCTAAAGGCCACAAACTGTTTGGCTGAAACTTCCTGTATTTCTTTACAGATGGCCATAATCTGTATGTTTTTATCTTCCTCTATTTCTTTATGAATGGCGTAATCTGTTTGAGTTTATCTTCCTCTAGGTCTTTATGCATTTCATTTGTTTCTTCTGTTACCCTCTTCAAGAGCATAGATGTTAGGTCATCTTCTTGAATTTCATTTAAACTGGGGTGTCCAGGGCTACTTGCCCTTGGATAACTGAGTTCTGAGGATGCCATATTGCTCTATGTTTTGTTGGTTGAGCTTTTATGCTGGCCTCTACTCATTGGGCTATCTTAGGTGTTTGGAGTTAGTTTCTGGTGGTTCCTGGGATCCTGTGGTGGAGAGAATCCCCTTGGCAGGAAGAAGGTTTTTCCTGAAGGAAGGCTTCTCAGCTTTTTGGGTATAGTCACTGGATGGCCGGTGTTTTTCAGGAATTCCTTCTGCTCACCTCAGGCATATTACCTGAGTGGTAACTGTGGTCCTTGTTAGTTGAGAGGGCTCTCCCCTCACCCAGTGAAGTCGTGAAGACAGCTGCCCTGCTTATGGGTTTCTTGCTGTAAATTTAGTGATTTGCTGCTGTAACCTGTGTGTCCTATGGTTTGGTCAGTTTTGTTAGGGGTAACTGGTTGCCCCTTGGAGCAGTATCTGGGGCTTGATCTCAGGGATTCTGAACTTCTGTAAGTCTGAGGTTGAGGCTCTGTGCCCCAGTACCCTAACAGTAGTCTGTGGTGGGTGGGTAGTGCTCTCCTGGTAACAGCAGGTTATCTGGTGCATAGCATGTCCCTGGGTTGGGCAGGTCCCTTTTCTGGGGATATACTGGGTAGCTTAAGTCAATCCTTTTTGCTTCATTCCCTGTGAGGATTCTCCAGACAGTAACTCCCAGTCTCTGTTGCCCTGGGGCGCAGAGCTCTGTCTGTGTCAAAGAGCTGGATGCGCAGCAACTGTCTGTGCCTGTGGCTGGAGCCCAGTTCAGTGATGGCAGCTTGTACCCTCTGGTCTGTGAGACTTTTTCCAGGGAAAGACTGGGTGACCCAAGTCAGTCCCATTTCCTTCCTTCCCTGTGTTTTTCTCGCGACTGGGACTCCAGTCTCTGGTGTTTTTTGTGTCCACCGATCAGCCTGGGAAGCTGATCAGGACACTTAGGCATGTGGCTCTGGTCTGGCGATCTAGTGCATGCGGGACCCACGACCTCTTCTGGGTTCTGGCTGGGTGGCCTGAGAGTGGACCCGACTGATTCCCACACTGTGGGGGTCTCCTTTCACCTGGGAAACACGATCACTGTTGTTTTAGGGCCCAGAGTTCAGTCTCTTGGTTGCTGTACGGAAAATGTTGTCCTGCTCCTCAGATGCAGTGTTCTCCTGGCGCTGCCATCTTGCCCCCCCCTTTTGTTCTATTAATAAAGTTGTATATTTTCTTTAATTCTTGCCTATGCTGTGTTTTGTTCCTCTGAAAAATTACTGGACAAACATCAAAGAGTTCATCCTCCTGTTTTATTTTCTTTCTTTGTGCTCAAGGCCAAACTGTTCTTCTACCATACCAGTGTTTTAAAGAATTCTATTTACTGTTAAACCAAAATGACATTATTCAATGTAATATTTCATTTTACAGACTGTGGGCAAAGCACTATATTTCTTACAGTATTTTATATTCAACATGACTATCTTAACAACAGTCAGATACGGTGTGAAGTAAGGTGGGATGGGTGTTACCTGTGTACATCGTCTGAAACTCATAAATTAACATGATATGAAACAGCTATTCAACAGAATGCAGTGTTTCTTTCAGTTCTCTCCATTCATAAGTTCTGAGGCACCTTTATGTGCATTTTCTTATTGCTATTTATTATGATACATTTGAATCTCATATTTCCATACCAACCATCCTTTTGAAATTTCTTGACTCCTATTTTGTATTTTGCAGTGGAGTTTGGCAAGACTGAAATTAACTTAAGAGCATCAGGAAATAATGTGCTCATAGACTTCAGCTCAGCTTTATGATAGCTAAGTTCTTGGTTTTTTATAACAATAAAAATTCTAGAATTTTTATATACTACAAGGCACTATTTGTAAAGCTGCATTCCCCCATATGGAATACACTATTCAGTTAGCATGGGTTCCATACTGGTCACTGAATGAGTGTCTGTTGCATTCTTAAACTGAGATTCAAAGATGTTATCCCTCAGAAAACTGTAAGCTATATATTCTCACCTATTTTATGGAACATTTTATTCATAACTTTTTTTTAAGTTTAGCAACAGTGTGTATAAAGTTCCTTTATTTTAGCCTGGTCTATAAATAGAGTGATTCTTGCATTTATTAATTTTACTTTACATTTAATCTCTGTGTCAACCAGCCTACAGGAGTACCTTCAGTGACTCACGTTTTTAACCCAGTTCCTTTGCAGAATAAATGTCATGACTTGTCACATTCTACTTTTCTCATAACTTTATTTATTCCATATTTTAGAAAATATCAATTTACTTCAGTAAAAAGATATACTTACAAGAGATTACTTAAATAAAAATTTGTCAAATGTTAAAATAGATAAAGTTCAGGTATGAATCTGTTTATAGACATATATAAATGTGTATTTTTTCTAATCCACTGCTCTTAACTGACCTAGTAATGTCAGTTCACATAAGTCAAATTTATTATTTTATTCTTCAATTATTTTTATTGCATTTTATGGATACATCATAATTTTTTATCCAGTACCATGGTATTGAAATATTTCTTTTCTGTAATAGTAAAATGATTTAGAAATTTCCATTTATAAACTAGCTATATGAGAGCTGAAGTGATGGCTCAGAAGTAAATAGTAATACTGCTATTTAAAAACTACTCCATTTTCTATAGTATCAAGAATTCTTCAAAAACAAGTTTCAAAAAATATATAATTTATTATAGATAAAAACATACTGTTTTACATGTAGTAAACTAAGTAAGTTTAAAAATACTTTGTGTGATACCTAAGTATGTATGTATTTTTGTGCCTGTAGGCATATATGCATATTATCTGGTTTGCAGAGCAGAGGTGATAAGAGTTTCTTCCCTTATTTTTAAGATGTTTTCCTCCCAATTGGCTATGAGCTTATCGTTACAGTGAGCACAACCGAAAACATATTTTTACATGGGCACTGGGTTTCTAACCCAGGTCCTCATACTAATGCATCATGTACTTTACCAACTATCTCCTCTCTCTCTCTCTCTCCTCTCTTAATTCTTTGTAATAGTTGAGTCTATCTCTGTACCAGGTTGCCTCATGCATTAAATTTTATTCTGACCGAAAGAGGGAAATGTGTGAAGTCACTAGATATAGCAAGACCTGGACTAGTACCCATAATGGAGTATGATCAGACATAAAAGCAAGAAAACTGGAAAAACTGAAATTAGGGAAAAAAATTTGAACTTGAATATATAGAAGTAAACTGGAGTTTAGGTATTGTGAATTCCAGTTTCTGAAGAGGTTCCACTGTATGTCAAGTCTTCTGCAAAGCTGGGCGCCTGAGGAGAACTTCAGTGAGCACAAAATGTTTGGAACGCTGCAAACCCTGACCCAAGTTATTTTGATCCGTCCTTAGCCCTCTTAGTAGCTATTCGTTGCCCTTCGCTTTATGTGCCCTAACAACTTTGTCACTATTAGGCAAATTCTCTAAAATGTATGAATTGCACTAGCTTCTACCAACCAAAGGCTAAGACTACCATTCATTGAAGGTCTAGGTGAGATTTCTCAGCTTTTTTGAAAGACGCCTATGTTATATACCCACAATGTATTTGAAAGGTTTTTTATTTGATATTTTCTTTATTATGTTACTATAAAAATTTCATGGAAATGTTTCATTTGGAATATGGTATTTTGGCTAACCTAAATCACTGTTGCTGTTCTGCGGTCACTCATATTTGGTTCCAGAATAAACTCTCTTATCTCCTTTGATGTGAGATATCTGGTTTTGCATAAACTGTAGAGAAAAAAAAAGTGTGCATGACTGTATGTCACATCAGGTTTTCCAGTTCACAGATCTAAATAAATCACACAAAAAATAATTTTAAATGAATTAAACATTTGTGTCAGAGCCTTCTAAACTGAATCACTCTGGGTCAAAGTTGTAAAGGGTGTAACCTCATCTCTGCTCTAATTTTTCAGTACTGTCTTGAGATGGACAGTGTTCCACCATTTCTTTCTCTATTTCTGCTTCTTATATTATTGCCTTCTTTGATAAGGACCCTGTATCTTAATCTGTTCTATTTACTACAACTTATATTTCCTGAGGCTCAGACTGCAAGGAAAGTTTTGTCATGGAGATGAGCATTTCCCTTGAGGAAGCTCTGAAGAAACTCTGATTCAGTGAGGTACTTTGCAGATTATAGTACTGTCTTTTAATTTTTTTAATTTATTACGATTTATTCACTTTCTATCCCAGCTGTAGCCCCCTCACTTGTCCCCTCCCAATCCCACCTTCCCTCTTCTCCTCCCATGACCCTCTCCCTGTCCACTGATAGGGGAGTACCTCTACCCTTTCATGTGACCCTAGCCTATCAGGTCTTATCAGGACTGGCTGCATTGTCTTCTTTTGTGGCCTGGTAAGGCTGCTCCCCACTTAGGGGGAGGTGATCAAAGAGCCAGCCACTGAGTTCATGTCAGAGACAGTCCATGTTCTAGTTACTAGGGAAACCACTTGGACACTGAGCTGCCATGAACTACATCTGTGCAGTGGTTCTAGGTTACCTCCATGCATGGTCCTTGGCTGGAGTATCAGTCTCAGAGAAGACTCATCGGCCCAGATTTTCTGTTTCTGTTGGTCTCCTTTTGGAGCGCCTATACCCACCATGTCTTTCAATCTCCCCCCCCCTTTCATTAAGATAGTAATGATAGTTATCCATTAATTCAATTAGTGAATTCTTCTGTCTGAAAAAGTTTGACCTAAAACATAATGGTTTTTAGGAAAAAATTGATCAGGAGAAATATGATTACAGTTATAACTGAAAGATTTTAAGATGTCTAAATAATAATTTGGGTATATACAAGAAAAAATAATAGAACACCTAATTATAACACAATAATAGGAGCTGATACTTAAACATGTATGAGATAAACTCAATGTCTTGGCTTTGCCACTGAAATGTCTCAGCTAGTACTGAACCATAATTAAAACTGGTAGTTAAACATCTTTAGTTGACATGGCTGGAAAGATAAAATTGGGAAGGTAGGATGGGAGTAGGTAGAGGAAAGCTACTTAGAATGTAAAATCCAGACACTGTAGTTAGACCTAGTTTGAAAGAACAGATGCTATACTGGTGGGGATGCAGTAATGATACTTATCTCACAAGCTGCATTTCTTTCAGGTTTTCCAATTTGGTGAAGTACAGGTTTTAACAGTATTTCCTTATGTTTTTTTGTATTTCGTATGTGTCTGCTGTTATGTCCCTTTTTCAGTTTCGATTTTGGTAATTTGGGTGTTCTTTTTCTGCCTTTCAGTTAGCTTGGATAACATTTTTTTAATATTATTAATTTTCTCAAACACCAACTCTTTTGTTTTAGTGACTTTGTATTGTTCGCTTCATTTCTATTTTATTTCAGACCTGATTTTGATCAGTTCCTGCCATCTATTTTTTTTTTTTTTTTTTTTTTTTTTTTTTTTTTTTGTTCTAGAGCTTTTATATTAAGTTGCTGGTATAAGATGAGATTTGTCCAGGTTTTGTTCGTTTGTTTATTTGTTTTTATGTAGGTTCTTAATGCTATGAACTGGGCTCTTAGAACTGTCATAATTATTTCACAGAAGTTTAAATAGACTTTGTATTTATTTCCATTCAATTCTTGAAAGTCTTTAAATCCTCTCTTTACACATTTTTCATAATTAGTGAGCTGTCCAGTTTCCATGAGTTTGTAAGCTTTCTGTTGTTATTATCCAGGCTTATTCCTGGGTTTCTTAGATAAGATGCTGCATATTATTTCAGTTTACTTTTATCTGTTGAGGCATGCTCTGTGACCTAGTATGAGGTCAATTTTGGACAAAATTCTATGAGTTGCTAAGACAAAGGTATATTCTTTTGAGTTTTGATGGGCTATGCTGTCAATATCTCTTAGGTATATTTAGCACTGGCAATAAGGTCAACAATTAATAAATGGGAACTCATGAAACTGAAAAACTTCTGCATAGAAAAAGACACTGCCATCCAGACAAAGCAGTGGCCTCCAGAAAAGGAAAATATTTTATCAACTACACATATGCTAAAGGGATAATTTCTAAAATATGGAAATAATTGAAAAATAAATATTAAAAAACAAATAACCCAATTAAAAATGGTGACCAGATCTACCAGAGAATTCTCAAAAGAGAAAATTCAAATGGTTGATAAACACAGAGATTTTAAGCATTCTTAGATTCTGGGAAATGCAAATAAAAATGGCTTTGAAATTTTGTTTCATACCCATCAAAAGGCTGAGATCAATGAAGCAAATAACGACAGCTCATGCTGTGGAGAATGAATAATAAGGGGACACACATTGTTGCTAGTGGGAGCACAAACTCATATGGCCACCATGGAGATCATGTGTTCCTACCTTAGGAAGGTGAGAATCAGTCTAACCCAGGAGCCAGCTACACCGCTTTTGAGCACATAGCCAAAGGCTGCTTCATAGTACTATAGAGACACTTGCTCAACCACATTCAGTGCTGCTCTTCTCTACTATAGCCAGAAAATGAAAACAATTTAGATGTTTCTCAGTAAAGAAACAAATAAAGAAAAAAGCACATTTACATAATGAAATATTACTCAACTGTTTAAAATGATGAAATTACTAAATCAACTGGTAATTGGATGAAACTAGAAAGAAAACATCCTGAGTGATTTACCTCAGACCCATAAAAACAAATATGGTATGTATTCGAATATATGAGTATATTATCTGTTAAGTCAATGATAATCCAAGCTACAACCTGTAGAAACAGAGAGGTTAAGTGTACAGTAAGGTACTAGAAGGCAAGACAGATAGATCTTCCTGAAAAGTGGAAATGGTATATATGGTTATAGTTAGATGAGGGGGCTGCAACAGGAGGATCGGGTGAAGAGGAGGAGGAATGGAAATGGAAGAGAGAGAATATGGAGAGAGAGAGGTAAAATTAAGGGCCATTAAAGGGTTAATTTTAAAATCTAATATAGTAGAAGCTTTATAAAACACATATTTATATGAAAGGAATCTAAATAAAATATCCAAATAATGGGGAAGACAGAGCCCCAACTGGTTATCTCTTTCCACAAAAGCATTCTGTACCTGTAATGGGTTACATCTCATTGAGTTGTTGGCCAATGTAAGTCCTAAATAACTGAAAGTGATGATAAAACTACAGGTTACTCTTGACAAGCTGATAGCATGGTCTCACTGCTCAGGACAGCACATATACAACTCATTGGACACAAAGAAGTCAAGCTGGTGCCTACACAGAGCCTTCTCCACTATGTTCCAGTGACTTTGCTATGGGAAGGTTCTATGCATGCTATCAAAAATGTGTAAACATAAACCCGAGAAAAAATCTTGACCTACAATTATGTCCTGCCTGGAGAGAAATGGTAGTATAAAGCTTGTGGAAGTAACTAACCAATGTTTGATTCTACTTAAAGTTCATGCCACGAGATGGAACACATACCAGACCCAGCTTGGATGACCAAAAGCCCGAGTCTAGATCACTCGGAACTATGTTAAAACTATGTTAAAATACCACTATTATTAAATAAATAAATAATAAATACTAGCAATAAAATTATTCCTAATGATATTCTGTTAAATTAATAGATCCATTCCTTTCTCAGCCATTATCAAAGAACTTCTTTGTGCAGTAGATGAGAACAAATAGAGACCCACATCCAGACAGTATGCGGAGAATGAAAGATTTGGAACACTCAACCCTAATGAATGTCTCCATCAAATCCCTCCCAGCAGGGTTCTATGAACCCAGTGGAAGAGAGGACAACAACAACAACAACAAAAATAAGGCCTTTTAAATCAATATGACCAAAACACTTATGAACACACAGAGACTGAAGCATAATTCACAGGGTCTACAAAAATCTATTCCAGGTCCTCTCTATATATTTTAAGGTTTCTAGTCTAGTGTTATTATTGCTGTCCAAGAGTATACAAACAAGCAGGTATCTGATTCCTACACATTCTTTTGGGCTCTTTTCCTTTTGTTTGTTTGTTTGTTTGTTTTGCCCATTTCTAGTATATAAGTTTTTGTTTTATCTTATTGTATGATGGTCTATTTTATTTTATTATTATCCCATGGAAGTCTATTTGTTCTCTAGTGAAAAATTGAAAAGAAATAGATCCAGAAGGGTAGGAAGGTGGCTAGGAACTGGGAACTCTATAGGGAGGGGAAACTGTAATTAGGATATATTATGTTAGATAAATCAATTTTCAATAAGAAATATTAAAACTTATATAAAAACTGTGATATAAAATATGAAAAACATTTTCTTTATCCATTCTTCAGTTGTGTGACATCTGGGTTGTTTCTGGGTTCTGGCTATTACAACTAAAGCTGCTATGAACATATCTGAGAAAGTGTCCTTGTTGTATGGTTGAGCATTTTTTGGGTATATGCCCAGGAACGGTATAGCTGGATCTTGAGGTAGAGATATTCCCAATTTTCTGAGAAATCACCAGACTGATTTCCAAAAAAAAGTTGTACAAATTAAGCAATGGATGAGTGTGTTCTTTTCTGCACCTCCTCACCAGCATGTACAGTTACTTGAGGTTTTTATCTTAGCCATTCTGACAGGTGTAAGGGAGGATTTCAGAGTAATTTTGATTTGCATTTCCTGACGACTAATGATGTTGAACACTTTTTCGGTGGTTCTTGGACACTGAATTCCACTGAGAATTCTCTGTTTAACTCTGTACTCCATTTTTAATTGTATTGTTTGGTTTGTTGGTATTTAATTTCAGGAGTTCTATATATAATGGATAATAGCTCCTTGTTAGATTTAAGTTGCCATTTTGTTCTGTGGGCAGTGTTCTTTGCCTTTTGGAAGCCTTTCAGCTTCATGACGTCCAGTTTATTAATTGTTGATTTTAACGCCTGAGCTGTTGGTGTTCTGTTTAGGAATTTGTGTCCTGTGCCAATAAGTTCAAGGCTGTTTTCCACTTTCTCTTGTAACAGATTTAGTGTTTCTGGTTTTACATTAAAGTCTTTGATCCACTTGGGTTTGAGTTTTATGCAGAATGAAGAGTATGGATCTATTTGTATTTTTCTTTTTTATTAAATGTTTATTTTTTATTAATTACACTTTATTCACTTTGTATCCCAGCTGTAGCCCCTTCTTTCATTCCCTGCAAATCTTACTCTCCCTCCCTCATCTCCTCCCATTCCTCTTTCCAAGTCCACTGATAGGAGAGGTCCTACTCCCCTTCCATCTGACTCTAGCATATCAGGTCTCATCAGGACTGGCTGCATTGTCCTCCTCTGTGGCCTGGCAAGGTTGCTCCCCCCTCAGGGCACGGTAGTCAAACAGCCAGCCACTGAGTTCATGTCAGAGACAGTCCCTGTTCCCCTTACGAGGGTACTCACTGGGAGACAGAGCTGCCAAGGGCTATATCTGAGCAGGGGTTCTAGGTTATCTCCCTGAATGGTCCTTGGTTGGAGTATCAGTCTCAGAAAAGACCCCTGTGCCCAGATATTTTGGATGTGTTGCTCTGTTTGTGGAGCTCTTGTCCTCTGCAGGTCCCACTATATCCCCCTTCTTTCATAGGATTCCCTCCACTCTGCACAAAGTTTGGTTAGGAGTCTTGGCATCTGCTCTGATACACTGCTGGGTAGTGTCTATCAGAGGTCCTCTGTGGTAGGCTCCTGTCCTGTTTCCTGTTTTCTTCTTCTTCCAATGTCCATTCCATTTGTCTTTCTAAGTGAGGATTGATCACCCAGGGTCCTCCTTCTTGCTTAGCTTCTTTAAGTGTACAGGTTTTAGTATGTTTATCCTATATTATATGTCTAGTATCCACTTATAAGAGAGTATATACCGTGTGTGTCTTTCAACTTCTGAAATACCTCTCTCAGGATGATCTTTTCCAGTTCCTACCATTTGCCTGCCAATTTCATAATTTCCTTGCTTTTAATTGCGGAAGTGTGCCACAATTTCTGTATCCATTCCTCAGTTGAGAGACAGCTGGGTTGTTTCTAGCTTCTGCCTATTATGAATAAAACTGCTACAAATATGGTTGAGATAATGTCCTTGTTGTGTACTTGAGCATATTTTGGGTATATGCCTAGGAGTGGTATAGCTGGATCTTGAGGAAACACTATTCTTAATTGGCTGAGAAAGCACCAGATTGATTTCCAAAGTATTAGTACAAGCTTACATTTCCACCAGCAATGTAGGAGCGTTCCCCCTTTCTCCACAACCTCTCCAGCATGTGTTGTGATTTGAGTTTTTTATTTTAGCCATTTTGATGGGTGTAAGGTGAAATCTCAGGGTTGTTTTGATTTGCATTTCCCTGATGACTAAGGACTCTGAACATTTCTTTAAGTGTTTCTCTGCCATTCGATATTCCTCTACAGAGAATTCTGTTTAGCTCTGTAGCCTGTTTTTTAATTGGAGTACTTGATTTGTTGTTCTTTAAATTCTTTAGTTACCAGTGTTTATAACAGACAAACAACCATGCACGGTTAGAAAAGATTACAGGAAACAGGCAGATTTGTAATGGGTAGGTGAATACTCTCAGGCAAACCCTCATAAGGCTATGGCTGGCAGATCAGTGTAATCTTTGTTAATAGCACTTGCCCAACAGAAGAAGGAAGACGAGAAATGACTTTGGAGATTACAGCACTTTACTCACCTTACTCTAGAAGTGATAGAATTTCCAACTGAGGGTGCTGGAGCATGTTGTTACACATCTGAGGGTGACAAAATATCTCATCATGTAATTAAATATTTATTTAAACATAAAATAATAGCAGCTGGGCAGTAGTGGCACATACTTTTAATCCCAGCACTCAGGAGGAAGATGCAGGTGGATCTCTGTGATTTCAAGGCCAACCTGGTCTATAGAGGGAGCTCCAGGACAACCAAGGCTACACAAAGAACCCCTGCCTTGAAAAAAAAAAAAAAAAAAAAAGGAATTAAAATAACTTAAAATAAATCAGATTAGAGGCCCTTGGGTTATGTCAAGCACAATGACATAGATAAATAATAAATAAATAAATAAACAACCAAACAATCATAAATATCCATTAAAGGTGTTGAAATTTAAATAACAACACGGTTGGACAATTCTAAAAAAATAAGTATAGTAATGTCTCAACATTTTGACTTATAATAATGAGGTATACATTTAGTGGTTTTATTAACAGAAATTTTAGCTTTGCACTTAGTGAAATTTAAAAGATAGAGCTGAGAACATGACTCAGAAAGTAAAAATATTTGCTTCCATGTTTGATGAAATGAGTTTGATGCTTTGTACCCAAATAGTGGAAGAAAAGAACTGAATCAAATAAGTTTTCAATGTTGAACCCCATACCCTTGCCCAGAAATGTATGCATACACCCATGCACAAACACACAGATGATAGATTAATAGATGATAGATAGATAGATAGATAGATAGATAGATAGATAGATAGATAGATAGATGTAAAAAAATAAGGCATAAATAATATATTCTGTTTCATAGTAGCAGGAAATCTAAAGAATCTTTAATGAAAATTTTTTATATTGCTGATGATAATTCATCCTTCCACCTATTCATTTTATTTCTAGGACTTGGCCTTAATTAGCTGTTTCTTATAATATGATTATAACATTAGCAAATGTGTCCAGCACATTATTTATAAACTGAATATGGCCTCAATGTTCATACATAACCGAGTGGCATGATATATAGGAAATATGACCAAAGGGATACTTTACAGATATAAAATTATATGAAGTCAATTCCATATCTGTTTTATATGAAAAGAGGTAACTATAAGGGAATATTTACAATTCCCCATGATACCTATAAGAAATAGACATAACCAAATGCACACATATCTGATAATTTATACAACAAGAAGTTCATAAATTATAGACAAAAAATGTGTGGCTACCTGCTTGTAGTAGAATAAACTGAATGAAGAAAGTGGGAGAATTAGAATATGGTGACTGGGAGAAATAATGCTTTACAAACCATAAGTTTTTATATTGTAGTTTAAAACAAACATGGTAGTATGTCATATACATAAAAATAAGTTATTAAGATTAATGAAATACAGAAGATAACAAAAAGAGAATCCAGTAAGTGAATTTAATTATAAGTGGATAAAAGAAGCAAATATTAGTACTGGAGAAAAATTAAATCCAAGTAAATGGAAAGGAACATTTTAACTACTTACTATAAAGCTAAAGAAAGAA
The DNA here is from genome assembly GCA_010120015.1 of Rhombomys opimus. Taxonomy (NCBI): domain Eukaryota; kingdom Metazoa; phylum Chordata; class Mammalia; order Rodentia; family Muridae; genus Rhombomys; species Rhombomys opimus. Next base: position 919,617 of record REGO01000613.1, read on the forward strand.
GCATAAATGAATATACAAACTTTGCTAAATAATCCATCCTAACTTGGAAATTTACCTTTAGGTTTCTGACTTAGAACTTAGCAAAAGCTTTATATATATTGTAGGTAGAGTAAGCAAATAAGTATTTGTAAATTCTAAAGTCCTAGTTTTTCATGGCCAAAAAGGCTAAAATAGAAGTTGAACAAGTAGTACTGTTTTATTCTATTCTGCAATGCTGGAATGTCAGAGAGTGTCAGACAGTTTAGATATTTACATGTGGATATTTATACATAGATATGTGTTTTCCCTAGCTCTTCCCATAAAGATGATCTAAAAACAATAATAAAAGGTGATTAGGACTCTTGTGTTCTAATTACAAAATGTACATATTCTGGGTCTTGTTTGCTCAATAGAAAGAATTACTAAATACACCTCACACTTTGGAGAAAGGACACAGAGAAATCAAGCTGAAACTTGAAAATAGGAAAGTTCTTTTCTTCTGGCTAGTGCTCATACTATCAGGAGGTACTACACAGTTAGCTGAGTGAAGGAAAGCCAACAATCTTATCCAGTATTAGACCCTGAATGTTATGATACCAACCTGCCAATCAAAATATACCAGCTGGCACATAGGCACATGATTTTTTTTTGAAAATTTTCCTCTACCTTATGGCTGAATTTTAGATCTGTTCAAATTTCCATAAGAGGAAATATATACTTTGTATAATAAAGCTGATCAGAGCTTATGGATAGGAAGCTCATATGACCTAGGCAACAAACTATTATAGGTGTTTTTCTGAATAGACATTTCATCAAATCCATTTATGTTTACAGATAGTAGATTAGTGCTGGTCTCAGTCTTGTTCATGGATGCTTCTGCTTGTAGTGGTCAACAGCAGAGGCAAAGACTCATAATTGGACAAATTATTGCTAATAACACACTGGTAAATACTTAGGCCTAAATGAGATATTCACATAATCCTTCTAAGATCCAGGAGACGTCATGAAAGAGGGAACTGGAAGTTTGCAAGAGTCAGAAGATCGCCAGACATGCTATGAAGAACTGTTATCTAGATACATCATGGCTGTTGCTGTCATGAATTCACAGCCTCTGTGGATATATGTACAATTACAATTAACATGTTCATGAAAATATAAAAAGAGAGATGTTAGTGGTAAAGGTGACTAATGTGAAAGGAAAGGAGGATCAAAAATGATGGGGGAAGACTGTTGAGGGTAATGGAGAGTGAAAATGAACCCAACATATTGTGTGTGTTTAAAAACATCAAACTAGAGGGAGACAAGATGGCAGCGCCAGGAGAGCACTGTGTCTGAGAAGCAGGACAGCACTCTCCGTGCAGCGACCAGGAGACTGAACTCTGGGCCCTAAAACTACAGCGATTGTGTTTCCCAGGTGAGGGGAGGCTCCCATGGCGTGGGAATCGGTCAGGTCCACTCTCGGCTGCCCAGCTAGAACCCGGAAGAAATCCCGGGTAACGCGGGCTTTGGGTCTCTGGGCTGGAGCCGCAAGCTTGCATGTCCCAATCACTTTCCCAGGCTGATCGGTGGGCACAAGGGTGCCAGAGACTGGGAGTCCCAGTCGCAAGAAAACCCCAAGGGGAAGCAAAGTTGCGAGTTTGATCACGGGTCACCCAGTCTTTCCCTGGAAGGTCTCGCTGACCATGGGTACCCGCCGCCATCACAACTGAGCTCCCGCCGCACGGAGAGTGGCGTGCCCAGCTCACCAGTACAGACGAGCTGCACGCCCCAGTAAAAAAGAGAATGGGAATCCCTGTCCAGAGAGGGCCCCACAGGGAAGGAAGAAACTGGGCTGCTTGGGTCATCTGAGCGGCTATGCGCCCAGCTCAGCGGTACAGACAAGCTGCACGCCCCAGTGCAACAGAGACTGGGAACCCCTGTCCGGAGAGCACCCCACAGGGAAGGAAGAAACCGTGCTGCTGGGGTTACCTAGACTTTGCCTGGGGAAAGTCTAGTAGACCGCAGATCGCAAACAGGCAAGTACACCCAGCCATCACAGATCCGGGCCCAAGCAGGGAGCACAGAGTTATTGGGAACCCAACTCCTGCAGACCAGCAGACAGGCACACACTCCGCCAGCCCAGAGGCCTGTTTTGTACCAACTACTCCTTACAGACAGAACTATGTGCTCCAAGACACCAGAGTCTTAGAGTCACTGTCTGGAGAAACCCTCACAAAGAACAAGGAACGAAGCAAAGGAGATGGACTTAGGCAACCCAGTATATCCCCGGAAAAGGTCCCACAGACTGGCCCAACCCAGAGAACTGCTGTGCCCCAGATAGCCTGCTGTTACCAGGAGAGCAGTACTCACCCGCCACAGATTACCTCTTGGGTTCTGGGGCACAGAGCCCCAATCTCAGACCTACAAAAGACTGGGAACCCTGAGATCAAGCCCCAGATACTTCTCCAAGGGGCAACCAGTTATCCCTAACAAAACTGACCAAACCACAGGACACACAGGTTACAGCAGTAGATCACTAAATTTACAGCGGGAAACCCAGAAGGAGGGCAACTGTCTCCAGGACTTCTTCAGGTGAGAGGAGAGCCCTCTTGAATAATCAGGACCACAGTTACCAACCAGGTCTCTATTCCTGAGGTGAGCTGTAGCAACTCCTGAAAAATACCGGCCATCAAGTGACTATACCCAAAAAGCTGAGAAGACTTCCTTCAGGAAAAACCATCTTCCTGCCAAAGGGATTCTCTCCACTACAAGAGTCCAGGAACAACCGGAAACTAACTTCAAACAACTAAGAGAGCCCAATGGGTAGAGGACAGCGTAAAAGTTCAACCAACAAAAGCCAGAGCAATATGGCATCTCCAGAACCCAGTTATCCAGGGGCAAATAGCCCTAGACACCCCAGCATAATTGAAATTCAAGAAGATGACCTAACATCTATGCTCATGAAGAAGATAACAGATGAAACAAATAAAATACGAAAAGAAATAGAGGAAGCTGCAGCCAAACAGTTTGTGGCCTTTAGAGAGGAAAGGCTTAAATCATTGAAAGAAATAAAAGAAACAGAGGATTGTTCAAACAAACAGCTGAAGCAATGAATGAAAAAACATGAAAATAAAGTCAGAAAGGGGAAGGAAACCAACAAAATAGCTCAAGACCTGAAGATAGAATTGGAAAAATTAAAAAAAAAAAACACAAACGGAAGAAATTGTAAAGAAAAAGAACTTAGAGAAGAAAGCAGGAATTACAGAGGTTAGCATAATCAATAGGCTACAAGAAATGGAAGAAAGAATCTCAGGTGTGGAAGATACAATGGAAGAAATAGGTGTACCTGTCAAAGAAAATGTTAAATCTAAAAAATTCCTGACACAGACCGTCCAAGAAATTCAAAATAACATAAAAAGACAAAACCTAAGAATAATAGAAATAGAGGAAAAAGAAGATTCCCTGCACCAAGGCCCAGAAAATATTTTTAACAAAATCATTAAAGAAAATTTCCCCAACTTAAAGGAGAGGCCAATAAGAATACAAGAGGCAGCACCACATGGAACCTTCTCCAAAATAGACCACATAGTGGGTCACAAAGCAAGCCTCAACAGATACAAAAGGATTGAAATAATCCCTTGTATACTATCTGACCACCAT
>REGO01000613.1:931268-954948 GCA_010120015.1 Rhombomys opimus
CAAGGACTATTCATGGAGATAACCTAGAACCCATGCACAGATGTACCCCATGGCAGTTTAGTGTCCAAGTGGGTTACATAGTAATGGGAAGAGGGACTGCCTCTGACATAATCTGATTGGCCTGCTCTTTGATCACCTCCCCCTGAGGGGGGAGCACCCTTACCAGGCCACAATAGAGAACAATGCAGCCACTTTTGATGAGAACTGATAGACTAAGATCAGAAAGGAGAGGAAACCTCCCCTATCAGTGGATTTGGGGAGTGGCATGCATGCAGAAAGTGGAGGGAGGGTGGGATCGGGAGCTGAGGAGGAAGGGGCTTATGGGGGGATACAAAATGAATAAAGTGTAATTAATAAAAAAATTAAAAAACATCAAACTATTTTTTAAATAAAAAAGGATACAATGTAGAAAAATGATCAGTTTCAAAGTTGGAATACAGGGAAAAAAATCACAAAGTTAATGAACCATCCAGTGATGAAAGAAAATTAAAAAGTGATTAAAAAATGTAAAAAGGAGGGTTTATCAGAGATAGTGAAATTAATTTTAATGATAGTATCTGGGGCAATTTGAGCAACTTCATAATGATAATATTGACAGTAACCATAAAATAAAATGTATATCAATGAACAATCATTTTTCAAGATTTACTTATTTTATTAATATGTGTTTGAGCGTAGGTGAGTACATCATGTGAATGCAGGTGCATACAGAGTTCAGAGGAGAGCATTGGATCCTCTGGCACTGGTGTTATAGGCAGTTGTGAGCCACCTGATATGAATTATAGAAACCAAATCTAGGTCCTCAAAAAGAAATGTATAGTCTTAACTGATAAGCTATCTCCATAGCCATTCAATGATAAATCTTGATAAAACACACAGAAAAGGAAAGAAAACAAATGTGTGATTCCTCCCTACCTTGTGTTTCTAGATAAAACTATAGAATGTGTGATGAACAGAGAAAGTCATATAACTGGCCCTAGAGTCATAATTACCACAAACAAGAATCAATAATAAGTGTTAAATCATCATTCCGGTGTTAACTTGGGTGAAAACACACACACACACACACACACACACACACACACACACACACACCACAAAACAGAAGTTTTATTTTAAGTGCAAAATGTTTTCATTTTGAAAATGTTCTCATTTGAAATATCTGTGAGGCATCATCTCTAAATTGTTATTAAAGTTCAAGCCTGGGGATGGCTCAGTTGATCCATTTGCTTTGCAAGTAAGAAAATCTGAGTCAATTCCTGGAGAACACATACAAATCATACAAATCTCAAATGTTGTTTCATCTTTTTGTAATCCCACCACTGGGAAAGAAGAAAGAGGAGGACATACTGGCCAGCCAACATGGATTAACAAACAGATTCCAAGGCAAGGAGAAACACTGTCTCAAAGGGGATGGCATTAAAAGAATAACCTGAAGTTGTCTTCTATCTTGCACACACACACACACACACACACACACACACACACAGAAAAAGACAGACAGGCAGAGACAAGGAGAGATCATCAAAGTTAAAACAAAACTAATTAGCTTTAAAAACTGACAAAGGGAAGGACACAACAAATTTGTAATCTTTTTTTTAATTTAATTTTATTTTATTAATTACACTTTATTCACTTTGTATCCCCCCATAAGCCCCTCCCTCCTCTCTTCCCAGACCCACCCTCCCTCCCACTTCTTCACACATGCCCCTCCCCAAGTCCACTGATGGAGGAGGTCTTATTCTCCTTCCTTCTGATCTTAGTCTATCAGATCTCATCAGGAGTGGCTGCATTGTCATCTTCTCTGGCATTGTAAGGCTGCTTCTCCCTCAGGGGGAGGTGATCAAAGAGCAGGTCAATCAGATTATGTCAGAGGCAGTTCCTCTTCCCATTACTATGTAACCCATTTGGACACTAAACTGCCATGGGCTACATCTGTGCAGGGGTTCTAGGTTACCTCCATGCCTGGTACTTGGTTGGAGTATGAGTCTCTGGGAAGACCCCTGTGTTCAAATTTTCTTGTTCTGTTGTTCTCCTTGTGGGGTTCCTGTCCTCTCCAGATCTTACTATTTCCTACTTCTTACATAAGATTCCGTGCACTCTGCCCAACAATTGGCCATAAGTCTCAGCATCTGCCTTGATAGTCTGCAAGGCAGAGCCTTTCAGAGGCCCTCTGTGGCAGGTTTCTAGGTTGTTTCCTGTTTTCTTCTTCTTCTGATGTCCACCCTCTTTGCCTTTCAGAATGGGAATTGAGCATTTTAGTCAGGGTTCTCTCTCTTGATTAGTTTCTTTAGACGTACAGATTTTAGTAGGTATATCTTGTGTTATATGTTTATATGAGTGAGTATATACCGTGTGTCTTTCTGCTTCTGGGATAGCTCACTCAGGATGATCCTTTCCAGGTCCCACCATTTACCTGCAAATTTCATGATTTCCTTATTTTTCATTGCAGAGTAATATTCCAATGTGTAGCTGTACCACAATTTCTGCATCCATTCTTCAGTTGAGAAGCATCTGGGGAAAACCCTAGAAGTCATTGGTGCAGGAGACAACTTCCTGAACAGAACACCAACAGCACAGTCTCTAAGAGTAACAATCAATAAATGGGACCTCATAAAACTGAAAAGCTTCTGTAAAGCAAAGGACACCATCATCAAAACAAAATGACTGCCTACAGATTGGGAAAGAATCTTCACCAAAACTTTATCAGATGGAGGGCTAATATTCAGTACATATAAAGAACTAAAGAAGCTGAAGAGAAGCAAACCAAGTAATCCACTTAAAAAATGGGGAACAGAGCTAAACAGAAAACTCTGTAGAGGAATATCAAATGGCAGAGAAACACTTAAAGAAATGTTCAACGTCCTTAGTCATCAGGAAATGCAAATCAAAACGACCCTAAGATTTCACCTTACACCCAACAGAATGGGCAAGATGAAAAACTCAAGTGACAACACATGCTGTAAAAGCTGTGGAGAAAGGGGAAGGCTCCTCCACTGCTGGTGGGAATGTAAACTTGTACAACCACTCTGGAAATCAATCTGGCGCTTTCTCAGACAACTAGGAATAGTGCTACCTCAATATCTAGCCATACCACTCCTAGGCATATATCCAAAAGAGTCTCAAGTACACAATAAGGACATTTGTTCAACCATGTTTGTAGCAGACTTATTTGTAATAGCCACATTTGTAATCTTATCTAAACTAGATGATTTTCAGAAGCAGTGTCAGAAGATGTGAAATAGCTCTTCTGGATGATGATGTCATAAATGATTGAGGGCTTGTAGAGTTGTTCTAAGTTAAAGGAAAATAAGAAGATATAACAAATAAATTAAATGCAGGCTTCTGGACCAATGAACTGCTGATCTTGGAACAACTGTCAAAAGCTGAATGTGAGTAATAGAGTATTTAATAATGTTGTTCCTTATTTTGATAACTGTACTGCCATTATGTAATGTATTATCTTCAAAAGTAAGAAAGGAAAACATATTAGCTAAACAGCACTTTAATGCCCTTTTCTCCACGCCTGAAAATATTTTTTAAAACTTACAATGATGTAGACATCAATGACATCCATCAACTGTAATAAAGCAAAAAAAAAGTTAAAGTAAGTATGCATTATTCCTTTTCCTAGTCAGATTAACATATAAAATTGTATTGACAGTCAGAAATGAAACATGTTCTTTAACTTCACTTACTTCATACTACCCCACAAAAACCTGGCTGATCCAGTCAGTCCATTTATGTGTCAAACCCATGGTGTAGAATTTGTGTGCTTCATCAAACCTGTAAAGTAAAGGAGTTTTTTGTTTGTTTGTTTTTTTCAGTCATTTATTTATTTATTTATTTATTTCAATTTATTCATTGTGTATCCCCACTGCAGCCCCTCCCTTGTCTCCTCTCAGTCCCACCACTTGCTCTCTTCTCCCCCTATGCCCTTTCCCTAGTCCCCTGATAGGGGAGGATCTCCTCCCATTCTATCTGACTCTAGTTTATCAGGTCTCATCAAGGCTGGCTGCATCATCTTCCTCTGTGGCTTGGCAAGGATGCACCCCTGCCCAGGGGGAGGAGGTGATCAAAGAGCTGGCCTCTGAGTTCATATCTCAGTTCAAGGCTCCTGTACCCCTTACTAGGGTACCCATTTGGTAACTAAGCAGTTTATGGGCTTCCTCAAACAGGGGTTGGGGGGTAGGTCCTCTCCATGCAAGGACTTTGGTTGGAGTATCAGTCTCTGCAGGCCCCCATGGAACCAGATTTTTGGCTCTGTTGGTCTCTTTGTGGAGCTCCTGTCCCCACAGGTCTTTCTATCTCTCTCTTCTTCCATAAGGTTTCTAGCACTCTGTGCAAAGATTGACTATGAGTCTCAGTATCTCCTTTGATACCCTGGTGTGTAGAGTCTTTCAGAGGTCCTCTGTGGAAGGCTCTTGTCCAGTTCCTTTTCTTCTCATATTTCCGATGTCTGTCCTGTTTGCCCTTCTGAATAAGACTTAAGCATCTTCCTCCTTGTTGTTTAGCTTCTGTAGGAATATAGATTTTAGTATGTTTATTGTATATTATATAGCTAGTATCCACTTCTAAGTGAGTATGTAAGACCTGGGGTCTCACAGTTCAGGAGTTCAAGATTGCGCCCTTCCCAGAAACTCCCCCAGACCAAGACTCATTGCAAAAGCAAGAGGTTTATTAACCATTGCACAATGGGGTCACCCCTGCCGGTCAGCAAAGAGTGGCACCGGGAGACAAAGGCCTTTAGGTTTTTAAAAGAAAAATTGCGGGAGATTTGAAGTTGCAGTCTTGGCAATTTATGATTGGATGAGAAAGCTATAAAGTAAGATAATTGGTTAGTCTTAGGTGCTCAAGCTTGGCCAGTCCTGCCAAGTGTGGATGCAGCTGCAATTGAAGGTGGGGGTGGTTAGCTCATCCTTGAAGATTAGGGCTGCAGGCTCTTGGCTGGAGGTCAAAAGCTACTCAGAAGAAGTCTAGGTTTGTTGCTAAGAAACAGAAACGCTATCTCAAAGATAAGGCTCTGGTCCTTCTTTTTGCTGAGTGAAGGTCATTGTTTGCTTGCCTTTTTTTATATCTGTCCTCACAGATAGGGTCACATTCCTCCATTCTCTGGAAAGGTACTAAGAGGCTTTAGCTTAACCTGGACCTAAAACTCAAAACTATAGGCTTTAGAAGACATACAGGTTACAAAGTTAGTCAAACCCTTTCAAGTATATACTGTACCTGTCTTCCTACTTCTGGGTTGCCTCACTCAGGATGATCTTTTCCAGTTCCCACCATTTGCCTGCAAATTTTAGAATTTCCTTGTTTTTAGTTGCTGAGTAGTATTCCATAGTGTGAAAGAACCACACTTTTTGTATCCATTCTTCTGTTGAGAGACGTCTAGGTTGTTTCCAGATTCTGGCTATTACAAATAAAGCTGGTAAGATTTTTCTAATGTTCAACGTGTTGCTTTAAAAGATTGTGGCACACTACCACTTAATTTTGCTTCTTAAGTGTGTTTCTTATTTCATCTTTATATTATTTCTTCACACAAGTTTATAATTTTGTGATTATCCTATTTTTACCGCTGACGTCAAATATCTTCAGATCCCAAGATCTGTTAAGAAACATACTTGAGGTTCCGGCTAAGCATATGATCACATAATAGACTAGAAATGTACATGCAAAAGTGAAACATATTAAAGTACTCCAATATTTAATACTCTAACCAACTGTTAAAATTTCTGAGACTGATACTCCAACCAAGGACCATTCATGGAGATAACCTAGAACCCCTGCACAGAGGTAGCCCATGGCAGTTCAGTGTCAAAGTGGGTTCCATAGTAATGGGAAGAGGGACTGCCTTTGACATGAACTGATTGGCCTGCTCTTTGATCACCTCTCCCTGAGGGGGGAGCAGCCTTACCAGGCCACAGAGGAAGTCAATGCAGCTACTCCTGATGAGACTTGATAGAGGAGGATTAGAAGGAAGGAAAGGAGGACCTCCCCTATTAGTGGACTTAGGGAGGGACATAGGTGGAGAAGGGGAAGGAAGGTGGGATTGGGAGGGGAGATGGGAGGGAGCTACAGGGGGGATACAAAGTAAATAAACTGTAATTAATAAAAAGAAAAAAATAATCAAAAAGAAAACAGAACAAAAAAAATGTCTTTCCCTTATATTGTGTGTGACTGTAATTTTAACAGTAAATGAGTTTTTTTATGAAAACCTGTAAGGTAAAGGGGTTTTACTCTTGTCACTGATACTTAGTAAGTAATGGCATTTGGACTTTGGGTACCATTACTGTGGAGAGCTGCTTGTTTTCACTCTGGCCTTCACCTTCACAGGTATAGGCAGATGTTTTGCCAAGTTCATTTCCTTTTGTTTGTATGAGGATCACACAGATAAGAGGTCGAGGTAAACAAGTTTGACCTCTTGATGAACCCCTTCATTGTATCGAGGTGCTTTCCTCTGACTATGAAAAGGAATTGTGGAATAAACCATTGTGATAGTTTCTACTGGCAGTCCTCTCGAATTAATCCCATGTGTAGTGTGTTGAGTTGTTTTTTTTTGTTTGTTTGTTTGTTTGTTTGTTTTTTGTTTTTTTGTTTTCTTTCAATCCTCACTCCCATTCTAGAACTGTTTGACTCTGACGGTAGGCATTCTGGTTATATTTAGAGTATTAGTGAAAGAAGACTAGAGATATATTTCTGGTTGAATTTCATACACCTGTAACTCAAAGATAATATATAGTTAGGCTGGTTGGCAGTTAGAACAATTCAAACAATATTAGCTGGGACTTATGTGGCACTGTTATCATCGTTAACATCATTGCTCTTTCTGATTTTTAACCAAGATGGCTCAGTTGGCACATCTGAGGTTCTTTTAAGCTATTCAACCTGAGCTACTCACATTGCAGGCATGAAGTGATTTAATAAAAGCAAATAGAAGATCACCAGTGAATTATTAAAAAGTTAAAGACCATAGCATTCCAGCCTGGACACTGGCCTCCCTAACTTGGCAGCTTTCAGTCTCTACTGCTCTCCTACTGGATGACCTTTGAGGAGGCGATGATCTTTAAGTCTTCTTGTTCTGCTTCATATTCTGCTCTGCATTTGCCACATAAAATCGTCTGAAATAATCACTACCCATGAATGTCAGTGGCACTGTGCTGTTCTCATTATATACATGGTTTGTATCATAGAAGAGAGAGAATTCAGGCATTTCACTAAAGCATGGAAGATGTTCACATTAAATGCAGATTAAACTTCTCTAACTTGCCTCCAGAAAGCTCAAATTCAGGATAAACTTGCACTGCGAATGTTTTGAAGATATTGTAGAAAAAAAATTGCGCTTGTCATGTTTATAGGAATGATAGTTTCTCTACACAGGATGAGTAAAACTTCAGTTTTCACTCCTCTGGATATGTTAGTCTCAAACTATTTCCATATAACAAAGTTGCAAAGGATGGAGGGAAGGAGAGGGACTGTTAGTTATAAAATGGCTGTTGAATTATTTCTTCATATAGCAATCTCAAAAAGACAGTAATTGTTGAAACAAGCACAATAAAAAACAAAGGAAAAAAAAACAAGCCTCTAGGCCCCTACATTTATTGAGAAACTGTGTGTTTAAGTCTCCACACTATAAAGCTGCATTTCAAATAACTACAATTATAATCAATGATAAGGTTTCAATCTATTATGTTTTTTTTTCTCAATTCATTCTTTTACATTATAAAAAACCTAAAAGAGAAACCAATTCATGCAGCATAATCTTTAAAATTAGCTTTGGGAACAATGAAATGAATACAAAATTACTTTAATATTCTGATCCATTTTATCTTATTCTAATTCATAGACGAAAGTAATGTTCACAGTTCAGGTTGACTAAGACCTCTAGAGATACCTGATCACATTCTATATCTTGTTTTGGTTAGTAGAAAAAACTAGAAATTAAGAATAATGTGCTTAGTTCACTAATAAGGAGAGGGGGGTGGTGATTTAATTCACTATTAATTAAGCAAGCATTTGTTATCATGTCTTTGAAAAGTTCTGGGGAAAATAAGAAAGGAATTGGAAATAAAAACATGTTCTCACAAAGTTTATTACTTGATTAATGTTGATTAAACTCACATAATACATATGAATACACCTATAAATTCACATGAGATGCAAAGAGTGGAAAGCTCACAAAATAGCTGAAAGTTGAAAGACAAGGCAGTTGATAGGTATCAGTCAATTTGTCTTAACTACTAGTAAGCTGGAAATATTGCATATACTGTCATATATTTATTCATTCAAATTTTATAAGGAAGACTTCTCTTTAAAAGTTTCTTCTGTGAGAATTGTATGTCTTGCTTTATTTAGGTGAAACAGAACACTTCATTCATTGTCATTTTTTGGAGATGTCACACTCAGATTTATGGGTCTTCACACTTATTAGAGAGGAACCACTAATATAGTAGGTGCCATATATTATTAATTCTACACATGTGTTTGTTTGAATATTTTTATAATGAAAAGTTAGGTTTAAATGATATAAAACATCATAAAAGTTTGAAAGTATTAAAAATAATCAGACAGTCTTGTTCCCATTACTACGGTGCAACTGAGCTGCCTTGGGCTACATCTGAGCAGGGGTTCTAGGTTATCTCCAAGCATGGTCCTTGATTGGAGTGTCAGTCTCAGAAAAGACCCCTGTGCCCAGATTTTTTTGATTCTGTTGCTCTCCTTGTGAAGTTCCTGTCCTTTCCAGGTCTTTCTATCTCTCTCTTCTTTCATAAGATTCCCTGTACTCTGCCTGAAGTTTGGTTATGAGTCTCAGCATCTGCTTTGAAACCTTACTGGGTAGTCTTTCAGAGGCTCCTGTCCTGTTTCCTGTTTTCTCCCTCTTCTGATGTTAATCCCTTTTGTGTGAACTCAGTGGCTGGCTCTTCGATCACCTACCTCTGAGGGGGAGCAGCTATACCAGGCCAAAGAAGCAGACTATGCAGCCAGGGAGAAGCATGGGTAAAGAGGAGAGAAGGAGGGTGGGGTTGGGAGGGGACGAGGGAGGGAGTTATAGCTGAGATACAATGTGAATAAAATGTAATTAATTTAATAAATAAGTAAATTTCTTAAAAAAGAAAAAAATAGGCAGCCTGGTAAGGTACCACACACCTTTAATCCCAGAATTCAGGGAGGCAGAGGCAGGCAGATCACTATGAATTCAAGACCAGCCTGGTCCACAAAGTGAATCCAGGACAGCCAAGACTGTGTCAAAAAAATAGGCATATTTAGTAGTAACCAACTAACACATCAGTAATTCATTTTTTTTTTCACAGCTGTAAGCAACATAGAAATTCTGAAGTTTACGACTTCATTCTCTCAAACCCCCATTAGATTTGCATGCACGAGATAGTTAAGAAGAAAGGTTTATCTAGTCTCTAGGTCAATTAGTCATAAAACATGTTTTCCCTCTACCATATGAACATTCATTCCTCAATTACATGATTAAAATGGACTTCGAGAAGGCAGGAAAATATTCTTATTATCATTGGACTGTGCAATAGCCTGCTGGATATTAGAGTTTGGAAAATCTGATATAAATTTGTGTGGGAATGAGGACCTTGCTTTTTATTTTAATTTTGACAGTGTACAAAGTACCTCAGCCTTACTTGAGACTCAATGTTAGTTGGTAAAATGCCTTCACCATACTATAAATGTCTCAAGTAAGTACATACTCCTTATAATTTTAGGTGAAATTTACTGAAAGAAATGTAGCCAACACAAACGTGCTGTCTAGTAACTGATCATTGAGGTTGGTTGAAGACAGTTAAAATTCTACAGAAATTTCAGTGTCAACCCTGACTTCAGTATTGCCATGCCCCTGTCTCACTGTGAGGACAGTACATCTCTATGTGACAGGTTAAATTAGTACATTCAACTTCAGTTTAAGATAAAAGTTCATGAAACTCAGAATGATGGGTTCATGAAAAAGAACCAAATTTACAGTATTGGTTAAAACACACACACACACACACACACACACACACACACAAAATATGCCATTATATTTTAATACCTGCTGGTAAATTGTAAGGCAGACAATAATCGGATTTCAGCCCCTCACATTTTCATTTTTTCCCTCACATTTAAAGAGAATAAATTTGTCCAAATAAGCCTTTCATGCTCTATTTACATATTTTGACACTTTAATGTCCATCTCAGGCAGGTGATGCCCAAAGCTCAAGCCCTCTCCCTGTGTTTCTCTTTCATCGCCTTACATGTTGAACTTAAAAAAAAAAAAATCTTACCTCCTCACGTTCTGTGGACAACATGCTTAGAAATTAGTTCTCTGCTGTTTAAAACACAGCATTGACCCACCAAATAAAGAACAGCTGATGAGAAGCAGCAACATCCGAGAACTCATCAAGAACAAACAAAAAACCACTTGATGTCATTTGCTTGTAAAAAATAAGGCAAATTGATTATTGATGCTGCCTCTGACGCCCTCGATTCTTCGTGTGGCTGCTCTGGCTGAAAAGATAATCATATTAAACAAGTTTGTTTTCTCTCCACACATCTCTGGTGCTGCTGCTGCCGTCTAATGTGATTTAAATAATTCTCCACTGGTAAATAGCTTCCCTGGCCTGGCAAACAAATGACAATTGGAAATTTATTACAGCTCTAGCCTCATTCTATTTTCTTTCACTTTTGTGAAAATGTTCTGTTATGATGAGATATACCATTTTACATTTCTCATTTTTCTGAGCACTGCCTTCTTGAAACTAGAAAGTTTGTGGTAAATACTTACTCTGTTAAGGGTGCCATTTTTTTAGCATAAATATAATTCTCACTGCATAACAACAAGTTACTATCTAACTCAATAAGTCATAATCAACTATGAATTTAAAATATAACATTTGAACTTTACTCTTGCTCTAGGTATTTGCTTTGACTTTGTAGGTGTGTATTAATAGAAAAAAAAACTAAGTTACATGGGGAAATACTGAATTGACTGATACAGATTTAACACAATTTGCAGAAGACCGTTGTCATGAAAACATGGGCAGACTGAAGGAGTTTCTGGCTTCTCAGCCTGACTGCAAGCTCTAGATCTAGCATGTGCCAAGGCAAAAGGTGGGGAGTGACAGAGTAGCAAAGGAGGACACCCAGCATTCTACTATGCTTCTGTGAGCATGTATACACACATACACTGGTCAAATCACAAATGGAAAATGAGTGTTTCATATTATTTTAATCATTACATGTTTATTGTGCTTTTTTTTTCTTGTTTTGTGTTTGTGTTAGAGAGTGATAATTATGGGTGTTAAAGTAGGTAGAGGATTTTAAAGAGAATTAATTCAGTGTTCAGTGGTAGATTGCATATGGCTTTCACTGCTGTGTTTAACTTCAATGACAATTTTTACAATGACCTTGAACTCCCTGAACAATTCTGAAAGCCACATAGAGGTTGGGTTTGCATTTTAAAATTTGACATACAATGTCTATATCTATACAAAGGCAGAGATAAATTAGTCCCAAACACACAAAATAAATGTTTTTTTTTCTTTTTAAAAATCAAGGAAAGAAAAAAATCATAGCAGTTAGTAGAAATATGAATTCACTGAGAGTTTTCATTCACGAAGAAAAGAAAGTGTACAACATCATTTGTGGAAGACATAATAAGACACAACTGCTTAGGCACCTAATAATACCTACTTACAGATGTTATTGCTCTGTTATGTGTGTCCCTTTCTTATCTGATTCTCCTGATTCCAGAAGACTTTTAAGGGCATAATCATGTATATATTAATACCATCAGCTTTCTTTATGTGAACTTTAATTTGCTTTAATAGCCCTATTTAAAAGTCTATTGGTGTTTTTGGAACATCCTTAATTGCATCACTAAACAAAGAACATATATGTCTGTGGAACAAATGGATTAAGCTGGGATTAGCTTGCTGTTTTTCTTATAGCCTCATAATGTATCCGTTTGTCATTATGTACTGCATAGAATTTGCTGCTATTCATGACAAAATAGGAGCAGTTATTCTCACAATGCATACATGGTTCTGAAGCCCTAATCAATGATACTTAATGGTGCCTTTTTGGTTTGCATGACACCAATCTACCCGTCAGTGGTCAGTGGTAGGGCTGTTGGGATAAGCTGTAGCTACAACAAGACTATCCAGAAATCAGTAAAATCTAGCAATTCTCATACATTCAAAAATGATGTACAGTGAAATAGATTTGCCTTGTGATTGTTTGCAGATGTGAATGCCAGCATGAAATGTCAGACTCTCTTTTGTCTTAAAATAGTAATAAACCTGAATATTGCCTACATTGAATGGGTGTGACATTATATTACTTCCATCACACAAAAGAGGGCAATTTAAATAATGTAAAAACTATCTTTTTAAAAGAAGTTTCCAACATAACACTTGACTCTGGCTTTCTGTTTAGTGAAGCCCTGGTTCTCTGTAATTCTGAAGAGACTTGCAGAAGCAGAATGATGTTAAAATGCATGCCATTTTAATCTTGATGTGCCCATTTGGATTCATGGCATGCTATAGCTAAGTATCTGATGCCAATGCAGCTCAGGAAATTGGTTTGTAAAAGTCATGCTGGATTTTCAAGCTAAGACCAAATACTGATATTACCATTTGGGCTATTTCAAAAGAACAAAATTCATAACCTTTACTTTCCTGGGTTTCCTTTGGTCATTTCCTGTATCACACCAGTAATTTCTCCCCATCACACATACACACACGTCTCTCACACACAGGCACACATGTCATGCAAATACACACATCACAACACACAATAATGTCACACATACACGCACATGTCACACACATATAGTCATACATCACAACATACAGAGTCACACACAAACACACCACAAATGCAAGAATATACTTCAGAGAAGTAGGCAGAGTGCAGACTTACACAGATGACTAGTCCATGGCAACATAATACAACCACCATTTCAGCATAACCGGGAAGCAATAATCCCCTTTCAGATTTAGTTGAGTATAATCAAATAGACATGGGAGAGATAGTATAATGCTTTCCTAGTGGCTAAGAAATAATGTGTTCTGTGGAAATGTGTAACATTTAAAACATGAGGACTGCATACTTGACTAGTGTTCTTGAGGCCCAGGGGTCAATGTCAAGTTCCACACAAATGAATTAAAAAAATTAAAAGGACATACCTGGAGAAAAGAAAAGTGGTACGCACCCACAGAGCCATTGTGTATGAGGCTGTCTTTATTAAATAAACTGGACTGAAGATATAAATGTACATCAGCCATGAACTGGTAACCCCAACAAAACTAACTCATTAATACTTCAGTTATATCACTACTTTTCCCCCAAGTATTTATTTTCTATTATTAATAAATTTTAATTGCATTTTTTAAATTATGTGGCCTGAGGAAAATAAACATGTTTAGGAAGTAAAGCCATGGGGACAGTGCTGCTCAGTTTTCATTTTTGTGAACTTTTAGAACAACAGTAGTTTCTGTACACTTGTTTTCCCCAATCATAAAATAACACATATCAGCTATCAAAGTCAGGCAATATGTAAATTACCAAGAAGAAAATGACATTGGAATCAAATCACATTACAAAGACATGAAGTTTGACCAAGAGCTTTTTAGGAGTTTTTGGTTTTAAAAAAGTGTCAGAATATATGCTGACTCTCTGGGCCTGGCTTATCTCACTCAGTGTAATATTTTTACAGTACCTCCCCTTTTCCTGAGAATATAATTTACTTTTTATGGCTAAGTAGAATTTCACTATGAAAAAGTGTGGCATATCTGGAAAAATTATCATGGTGAACTTTCATTGGACGTAGTTTGAACAGAGTGAAGAAAACAGCTAGTTTATCTTTAATCCAGTTTATTTCTAGCTCTAGACCAGAAAATGGTTGATAATGGGAAAAAGTGAATATGAAGCCACATTTTCCTCTTCCCATTACACAGGAGGTGGAAGCAAAATAGAAAAAAAAAAACAAACAAACAAACAAACATGTTTTCACACTGGCCTTCACCTGGAATCAAGGATAGATAAGATGTTTTGCCAAGTTCACTTCCTTTTTGTGTGTGTGAGGATACACAGACAAGTGGTCAACATAAAAAAGTTTGATTTCTCTATGAACTTCATTTATCAAGGTGCTTTGCTCTGACTATTAAAAGGAACTGACTGGCCTGCTCTTTGATCACCTCCCCCTGGGAGGGAGCAGCCCTACCAGGCCATAGTAGAGGACAATACAGCCACTTTGGATGTGAACTGATGGACTAAGATCAGAAAGAAGAGGAGAACCTCCCCTATCAGTGGACTTGGTGAGTGGCATGAATGCAGAAAGGAGAGGGAGGGTGGGATCGGGAGGGGAGGAGGAAGGGGCTTATGGGGGGATGCAGAATGAATAAAGTATAATCGATGAAAAATTTTAAAAAAAGATAATTTAAGAACCTTAAATGACTTTCAAAAGTGGAGGAAAACATGGATTTAGTCAATTTACATGGAGCACATCTCGCCCCTGGGGGCAATGGTCTCCTGAACCTACTCAGACTTCGGAAACCACCACTGCTAGTTCTAGAACTGATGCAGGATATTCCAACGAGGGGGTTAAGGCTTCTCATAATATTTCTATAAGTCCACACCTGTTTGTTTATAACCCCCATTTCTATTCATTGTTAGCCAGATACAGCCAAGTAATTGTGGTAATGATACTTGCTTTTTTGCCCAATCCCGGAATGCTAGTGAAGTTAGCTATGCCCTGGTTACTCACATGCCTCGCTGGGTGCCTGTGCCTGTTGATGCCCCTCACGCTATGACTCTCTTCAGACAGAAAAGGGACCTTAGAATTACAGCCACCATTGTTACTGCCATCTCATTGGCAGCTGTTGGAGCTACCACCGCGGCATTAGCCATGAGTCATACTGTGCAGACTGCTCAGACCCTAACTAATCTTTTAGCCAATGTAGCTCATGCTCTAGATGTACAAAAAGGAATTAATGCTCAACTAAAAGGAGACTTGATGGTGTTCAATCAGAGGACTGACCTCATGCAGGAGCAAATTGATACCCTATGGCAAATCGCTCAACTTGGCTGTCAATGGAAGTATGCTGGACTTTGTGTCACTAGCATACAATACGAGAATGTTTCCCGTGCTGCAAATCTGTCTAAACAATTGTCTAGCTATATTTTAGGTAATTGGACTGAAGAATTTGATACTATGATGGAGCAGCTGAGAGTGGCCATTGTTATGGCAAATTCTACCAGAGTGGACGCAGGACTAGCCACAGGAGTATCATCATGGATTGCTGCAGCCATGAATCATCTGAAGGAATGGGCGGGCATGGGAGCATTAGCAGACCTTCTGGTGTTGGTCGCCTTGGTTTGCCTGTGGTGTATATGCAAGATTAGAGTCTCACAACAGTGTAATGCAGCCATGATCATTCAGGCCTTTACAGCCATTGAAGCAGGACAGTATCCCCAAGCATGGTTGGCTACCATAAAAAGCTAAAATGTTACGCTCAGGATGTGAGGCTAAGCACTGCACTCAGGGTCAGCCGCTTTCGACCCAGATAAGAGCATGTCTGATTGCATGCGGGTTGATGCCCCAGGTCCCACCTCTGAGAAAAAGGTATCTGACGGGTCTGATGCTCTTTGGGTGGATGACACCTAAATGAACATTGGTACAAAGTCCCAATTTATTTCTAATACCAGAGATCAGACCTCTACTCTTGCCTGACGCATCTAAAACAAAAAGGGGGAACTGTAGAGAGCTGCGTAATGCCACACCTTAAAGATGGAGCTGGTTCCACCTTCCACCTTCCCGATGGTGAGTGCACAACAACTCCATATTTGGCTAAGGCTGAGGATCTGGCTTGCTTCCTTGTATGTGGACCTATCTGCATTGCCCACGAGGCACGCTGGGGTTGGCTACCCAGAGGCTATTTTAAGCTGTGGGCTGGCTTTCCCCAGGGTCAAAAGATTGTTCAAGGTTCCTGAATAAACTGCATTGAGAAGAATAAAAAAAAAAATCAGAAAGAAGAGAGGAGGACCTCCCCTATCAGTGGACTTGGGGAGAGGCATGCATGCAGAAAGGGGGGGGAGGGTGGGACCAGGAGGGGAGGAGGGAGGGGCTTATGGGGGGATAAAAAAGGAATAAAGTGTATTTAATAAAAGTTAAATAAAAAATTTTAAAAAAAGGAACTGTGGAATAAACTGGTGACTCATTTCTACTGGAAGCCCTCTTGAACTGATCCATGTGAAGTGTCTTTTTTCTTTTTTTTTTCTTGTTTTAATTTTTTATTTTATTTTTACTAATTATAGTTTATTCACTTTGTATCCCAGCTATAGTCCATCCTCCACCTCCTCCCAATACCACCCTTCCTCCCTCTTCTCCTAGCCCCTCCCCCAGTCCAATGATAGCAAAGGTCCTCCTCCTCTTCCATCTGACCCTAGTCTATCAGGTCTCATCAGGACTGGCTTCTTTGTCTTCCTCTGTAGAAGGTAAGGCTGTGCCCATCTCAGGTGGAGGTGATCAAAGAGCCAGCCCATGAGTTCATGTCAGAGATGGTCCCTATTCCTGTTATTGGGGAACCCTCTTGGACACTGAGCTGCCATATGCTACTTCTGTGCCCGGATTCTAAGTTATCTCCATGCATGGTCCTTGTTTGGAGTATCAGTCTCAGAAAAGACCCCTTTCATATATATATATATATATATATATATATATATATATTTTTTTTTTTTTTTTTTCCTTTCAATTCTCATTCGCCACTCAAGAACTCTTTGACTCTGCCAGCCAACTCTGGCAACATGGTAAGTTAAATGCCAGCTGGGGCTATGTAAGACCATGCCTCAAAGGAAAAAGAAAAAGGAAAAAAGAAACGAAAGAAGGAAGGAAGGGAGAGAAGAAAGGAAGGAAAAAAGAAAATAAGGAAGAAAGAAAGGAGGGAGGGAGGAGGGAGGGAGATAGGAAGGAAAGAAGGAAAAGCATAAGGAAAGAAGAACTGAAGGAAGAGAGGAAGAGAAGGGTAAGGAGGAAGAAGGACGAGCATAGTTAGAAAGCTTATTACAAGTCTCAAATAAAAGATAATGGTGATTTGCACTGATATGTTGAGAAGGGAAGAATGCAAAGCTAAATGACACAAAATATAATCTGAAAATAATGTGAATTTGATGACAAAAATAATAAGAGAAGTTTTTCTTTTTTATGGCTGACAAGTTATAGTTTGATAAATTTTAATAATGATGATATTGTTATATGACAAAAGAGAGATTAAGGGAAATACAAATCAAAGTCCAATATAAAAATTCTCTCTATACTGGAGCAATGACTGAGGGATTCAAGTTGAAATGTTAATAGGTAATTGAAAACACCAAAGGGCAGAGCTAGAAAGACATGACCTGTTCTAAAGACACACATTCACAAACATAAATCCTTGGCATTTAAAGCAGTGAGAGTGAAAGATCATATGTAATGAAGACAAAGTATTAGAGACTGAGATTTGAGACTTTTTAACATGAAAAACTTGGTAAATAAATTAAGTAAAGGATTGGAAAGAAATAACTACTCAATTATAAATTATAATAAATAAAATGAATATGCATTTAAACAAAAAGAAAATTGAATCAATAATTAATAACTTTCTAGATAGGAGTACACCAGACTCACAATGATTCAATGATGAATTATACCAAACCTTTAAGGAATAAATTTTATAATTCATTTCTAATCTCTTTTTCAGAAGAAAAAGGTGAGAGATTTCCTCACTGTTTTTGTAAGGTTAGCTTTTTCCTAATATCTACTCAGAAAAAAGGTATTATGATGAAGATAAATAGCAATATCTTTCATGAGCATAATTCAAAATTCCTCACTAGTTATATCAAACTAAATCCACATTTTATCAGTGTATGAAATGAAGAGGACTCAATGATCAACTGGCATTTATCCTTAGTAAGCAAGCACATGCAACTGTTTGTAGCTGTGATAGCTGGCAAGAATGTCAGACTCTTCTTTGTCTTAAAATAGTAATAAAACTGATTATTACCCGTATTGAATGAATATAAAGAGGGCAATTTAAGCAATTGTAAAGTAAAAACTATCTTAAAAAAAGATTTCAACATAACATTTGACTTGGGCTTCTGATCGATGAAGCCCTGGTTCCCTGTGATTCTGAGAGACTTGCAGAGGTAGAATGATGCTAAAATGGCTGCCATGATGTTATCAACCCTATCAAATAAGAATGAGCACATGATCATATCAGTAAATGCTAAAAAGGCATTTGATATCATCTAAAGCACATTCAAGGTAAACATCAACAGTAGAGAAACACCTTCTATTTTATTAAATAGTGGTAAAACTCTGTGGGTATGATCACTGAACAGTGAGAAGCTAACCAATAAGGATCCTCTTTGGTACATATCTTCCTTGAGTCTGTGCCTTGTAGCATGCTTATTCTGGACTGTATGGCTAAAATCAACATATAAGTGAGTACATACCATATGTATTGTTCTGGGACTGGGTTATGTCACTCAGGATGATCTTTCCTAGTGCCACCTACTTGCCTGCAAATATCACTTCTTTGTTTTTAACAGTTGAGTAGTATCCCATTGTGGAGGCATGCTCTGCCACAAATTCTTTATCGATTCTTTGGTTGAAGGACATCTAGGTTGTTTCTAGACTATGGCTATTGTGAATTAAATTGCTATGAACATAGCTGAGCACACGTGCTCGTATGGTGGGGCATCTTTTGGGTATATACCCAGCAGTGGTATAGCTGGGTCTTGAGGTAAAGCTATTCCCAATTTTCTGAAAAAGTACCAGATTGACTTCCAAAGTGGTTGTACAAGTTTGCACTCCCACCAGCAATGGATAAGTATTCCCCTTTCTCCACACCCTTGCCAGCATGTGCTGTCCATTGAGATTTTTATTTTATTTTATTTTATCTTATTAATTACACATTATTCACTTTGTATTCCCCAATAAGCCCCTCCATCTTTCCCACCCGGTACTACCCTGCCTCTCCCTTCTTCACGCATGACCATCCGAAGTCCACTGATAGGGGAGGTCCTCCTCTCCTTCCTTCTGATCTTAGTCTATCAGATCTCATCAAAAGTGGCTGCATTGTCATCTCCTGTGGCCTGGTAAGGCTGCTCCCAACTCAGGGGGAGGTGATCAAAGAGCAGGCCAATCAGATTATGTCAGAGGGAGTTTCTCTTCCCATTATTATGTACCCACTTGGACACTAAATTGCCATGGGCTACATCTGTGCAGGGGTTCTAGGTTATCTCCATGCCTGGTACTTGGTTGGAATATGAGTCTCTGGAAAGACACCTGTGTTCAAATTTTCTGGTTCTGTTGCTCTCCTTGTGAGGTTCCTGTCCTCTCCAGATCTTACTATTTCCCACTTCTTACATAAGATTCCATGCACTCTGCCCAACAGTTGGCCATAAGTCTCAGCTTCTGCTTTGATAGTCTGCAGGGCAGAGCTGGAGGTATCTACATCCCTGATCTTAAGCTGCACTATAGAGCAACAGTTATAAAAACTGCATGGTACTGGCATAGAAACAGAATGGCGGATCAATGGAACTGAACAGAAGACCCAGAAATAAACCCACACACTAATGGACACCTGATCTTTGACAAAGATGCCCAAACCATACAACGGAAAAAAGACAGCATCTTCAACAAATGGTGCTAGTCTAACTAGATGTCTATATTTAGAAAAATGCAAATAGATCCATACTTATCACCCTGCATAAAACTAAAGTCCAGGTGGATCAAAGACCTCAACATAAAGCTACACACATTAAATCAGTTAGAAGAAAAAGTGGGGAATGCCCTAGAACTCACTGGTACAGGAGACAACTTCCTGAACAGAACACCAACAGCACAAGCTCTAAGAGCAACAATCAATAAATGGGACCTCATGAAACTGAAAAGCTTCTGTAAAAGCAAAGGACACCATCACCAAAACAAAACAACTACCTACAGATTGGGAAAGAATCTTCACCAACCCTTTATCAGACAGAAGGCTAATATCCAGTACATATAAAGAACTAAAGAAGCTCAAAAGCAGCAAACCAAGTAATCCACTTAAAAAATGGGGAACAGAGCTAAACAGAGAACTCTCTGTAGAGGAATATCAAATGGCAGAGAAACACTTAAAAAAATGTTCAGCGTCATTAGCCATCAGGGAAATGCAAATCAAAATGACCCTAAGAATTCACCTTACACCCATCAGAATGGCCAAGATGAAAAACTCAAGTGACAACGCATGCTGGAGAGGTTGTGGAGAAAGGGGTACCCTCCTCCACTGCTATTGGGAATGCAAACATGTACAACCACTCTGGAAATCAATCTGGCCCTTCCTCATCCAACTAGGAATAGTGCTACCTCAAAATCCAGCCATACCACTCTTAGGCATATATCCAAAAGAGGCTCAAGTACACAATAAGGACATTTGCTCAACCATGTTTGTAGCAGCTTTATTTGTAATAGCCAGAAGGTGGAAACAGCCCAGATACCCCTCAACTGAAGAATGGATGCAGAAATTGTGGTATATCTACACAATGGAGTATTACTCTGCAATAAAAAATAAGGAAATCAGAGCAAGGAGAACACTGCATCTGAGGAGCAGGATAACATTTCCTGCACAGCGACCAAGAGACTGAACTCTGAGCCCTAAAACAACAGCGATCATGTTTCCCAGGTGAGAGGAAACCCCCATGGTGTGGAAATCAGTCTGGTCCACGCTGAGGACACCCAGCCAGAACCCGGAAGAGATCGCAGGTCCCGCAGGCACTAGGTTGCCAGACCAGAGCCACCTTCCTGCGTGTCCTGATCACCTTCCCAGTCTGATTGGTAGGCACAGAAAACACCAGAGACTGAGAGTCCCAGTCGCGAGTAAACCCCACAGGGAAGGAAGGAAACAGTACTGACTTCAGTCACCCAGTCTTTCCCTGAAAAAAAGTCTCTCAGACCAGGGGGTACAAGCCGCCATAACTGAACTGGACTGCAGAGGAAGGAACAGGAAGATGTTGAGTGCCCAC
Source organism: Rhombomys opimus (assembly GCA_010120015.1). Lineage (NCBI taxonomy): Eukaryota > Metazoa > Chordata > Mammalia > Rodentia > Muridae > Rhombomys > Rhombomys opimus. The sequence continues at coordinate 952,308 of REGO01000613.1, forward strand.
TTTCCAGCACAGTCAGAGCTGTGAGGGGCATCAGAGACTGGGAGTCCCTGTGGGGAGAAATCCTCAAAGGGAATGAAGCAAAGGGGACTAACTTAGTCCACCCAGTATATCCCTGGAAAAGAGCCCGGAGACCTGCCCAACCCAGGGACCTGCTGTGCACCAGATAACCTGCTGTTACCAGGAGAGTGGTACCCACTCACCACAGATTACAGCTTGGGTACTGGGGCATAGAGCCCCAACCTCAGACCTACAAAAGCCCGGAATCCCCGAGATCAACCCCCAGAAACTGCTCCAAGGGGCAACCAGTTATCCCTAACAAAACTGACCAAACCATGGGACACATGGATTAGAGCAGCTGATCACTAAATTTATAGCAAGAAACTCAGAAGCAGGGCAGCTGTCTCTAGGACTACTCCAGGGGAGAGGAGAGCCCTCTCGACTAACAAGAACCACAGTCACTACTCAGGTCTCTATGCCTGAGGTGAGCAGCGGCAACTCCTGAAAAACACTGGCCACCCAGTGACTATACCCAAAAAGCTGAGAAGGCTTCCTTCAGGAAAAACCATCTTCCTGCCAAGGGGATTCTCTCCACCACAAAATCACAGGAACCACCAGAAACTAACTCCAAACACCTAAGATATCCCAATGTGTAGAAGCCAATGTAAAAGCTCAACCAACAAAACAGAGCAATATGGCATCTCCAGAACTCAGTTATCCAGGTGCAAATAGCCCTGGACACCCCAGCTTAAATGAAATTCAAGAAGATGACCTAACAACTATGCTCATGCAGAGGATAACAGAGGAAACAAATAAAATGTGTAAAGACCTAGAGGAAGATAAACTCAAACAGATTATGGCCATTCGTAATGAAATAGAGGAAGTTGCAGCCAAAAAGTTTGTGGCCTATAGAGAGGAAATGCTTAAATCACTGAATGAAATAAAAGAAACTAACTGTTCAAACAAACAGCTGAAGGAATTGAAGGAAAAACAGGAAAATACAGTCAGACAGGTGAAGGAAATCAACAAAACGGCTCAAGATCTGAAGATAGAATTGCAAAAATTAAAGAAAACACAAATGGAGGAAATTGTGGAGAGAAAGAACTTACGGAAGAAAGCAGGAACTACAGAGGTTAGCATAACCAATAGGCTACAAGAAATGGAAGAAAGAATCTCAAGTGTGGAAGATACAATGGAGGAAATTGATGTATCTGTCATAGAAAATGTTAAATATAAAAAATTCCTGACGCAGACCATCCAAGAAATTCAAGACAACCTGAAAAGACAAAACCTAAGAATAATAGGAATAGAGGAAAAAGAAGATTCCCTGCTCCAAGGCCCAGAAAATATTTTCAACAATATCATTGAAGAAAATTTGCCCAACTTCCTGGATCCTCTTCTTCCATAGCCTGGGGAGGCCGCATCACCAGAGGAAAGTGATCAAAGAGCAGGCAACTGAGCTCATGCTAGATGAAACCCTGCTCCCCTCACTTAGAGATCCATGAGGAGACTGAGTTGTCAATTGGCCACATCTGAGCAGGGGATCTAGGTTCTCTCCATTCATGGTCCTCTGTTGGTGTATCAGTCTCTGCAGGATACCCTAGGCTAAGATCTTTTAGTTATGTTGGTCTCCTTGTGGAGCTCCTGTCCCCTCCATGTTGCTCTATTCCCACTCCTCTCTTTCTTTGTAATATTCCCTGCGTTCTGCCTAAAGTTTGACACTGAGTCTTAGCATCTGCTTCAATCTCCTTTTGGGTGAATTCTTTCAGAGGACTCTCCATAGTAGGCTCCCATCCTGTTTCCTCTCTTCCACCACTTCTGATGCCTATCCTGTTTGACATTCTGAATGAGATTTAAGCATCTTCTACTAAAGTCCTCCTTACTGTTTAGTTTCTTTAGGTCTGTAGATGGCTACCCATATTATATGGCTAATATCCACTTATAAGTGAGTGTATACCAAGCCTGACTTTCTGTTTCTGGGTTACCACAATCAGGATGATACCTTCTAGCTCCATCCATTTGCCTGAAAATTTCATGTTTTCCTTGTTTTTAATAGCTGAGAAGTGTTCCATTGCATAGATGTACCACACCTTCTGTATCCATTCCTCCGTTGAGGGACATCTAGATTGCTGCCATATTCTGGTTATTACAAATAAAACTGCTAAGAACATAGTTCAGCAAATGTTCTTATTGAATGGTGGGGCATCTTTTGGGTAGATGCCCAGGAGTGGTATAGCTGGATCTTGAGGTAGTGCTATTGCCAATTTTCTAAGAAACCACCACATTGATTTCCAAAGTGGTTGTACAAGTTTGGACTCCCACCAGCAATGGAGGAGGGTTCCAATTTCTCCACATTCTCTCCAGCATGTGCTGTCACTTGAGTTTTTGATCTTAGCCATTCCTATAGGTGTAAGATGGTTACTCAGAATTGTTTTGATTTGCATTTCCATGATGACTAGTGATGCTGAGTGCTTCTTTAAGTGCTTCTCTGCCAATCTACAGTCCTCTGTTGAGAATTCTCTGCTTAGCCCTGTACCTCATTTTTTTTTAATTTTTTATTTAACTTTTATTAAATACACTTTATTCCTTTTGTATCCCCCCATAAGTCCCTCCCTCCTCCCCTCCCGGTCCCACCCTCCCCCCC
>REGO01000614.1:0-22906 GCA_010120015.1 Rhombomys opimus
AAGTCCGCGTCACCCAGGAACTCTTCCGGGTTCTGGCTGGGCAGCCGAGAGTGGACCCGACCGATTCCCAGGCCGTGGGAGCCTCCCCTCACCTGGGAAACAGGACCGCTGTGGTTTCGGGGCCCAGAGTTCAGTCTCCTGGTCGCTGCACGGAGAGTGCTGTCCTGCTTCTTATACAAGGTGCTCTCCTGGCGCCGCCATCTTGGCTCCCAAGTCCCACTTTTTTTTTTCTTCACATATATTATTTTATTTTCTGTGGTTATAAATGAGTAATTGTAGCCATCAGCATCCTGAAAAAATTGTCCGCCATATTAGCATTCCATTTCTCAAAGCTAAAAGAACATTTGCTTTCCATACATCACTCTTGGTTTTCAAATCTGTTATCATTTCTAATATGTTTTGTGATTGAAAATAAGTCAAAAAAATTTTTATCCTCATTCTGTAATACAATTTCAAGTGCATTATACAAATGTGAGTAAAATGTGGCTTAAAACATCACAATTTATTCAGTTTTGTCATTCTTCATGAGACAATTGAAAGCAAATATTTTCATGAGGGAATATGTGGTATACTTGCAAAGCATGGTTTCAATGAGTTATCCTGGCATGTGGTATCTACTGATTCTCTTGTCACAAGAGATTAGGCTGGTTCCTTGGTGAAACTGCCTCATCTGTAGTTCACTAAAGATGTAATTTTCCTTGCCAGGTAAGCCTAACTCCATCTGGTTTGAAAAATAAGTTTAGCCAGTCTTTTCCCAGTTTCCAGGATTATCCACATGAGGACAAAAAAAGGGCATGTATCACTTCACAAATCCCTTTTACCAATTTAGGAGTTATTGATACTTGGTAAATGTGAGCATACTGTGTATATTTGCGGTATGATGTGAAATTAAGCCTAGAGTATTACTATATTTTAACTTTTTATAGTAGTTGCATGGTTCATTTCATCCAAAAGCATTAATCTATGGAATCATCAAATAGCCTTCTAATCCTTTTGTTACCATTCAATAAAAAAAAAAAATGTAGGACAGAAAACATCTATTTTCATATTATAAGAAAATATTTTGACAGGTTCAGTATACAGTAAAATGATAAGCCTTTGTTATGTGTGTTCCAAATCATCCTGTTATCACTGGATACATTGATTAGTTCAGTGCTTTTTAAGACAGCCATAAGAAAAGGATGGCCTTCATTCTATAATAAAGAATAAGAAAAATCAGCAGATAGATAACCATATTGATTCCACTCAAACAGTATATACAGAAGGCTCTAGAAATGAGTTATAAAATTTTTATGGGTGCTGCAAATGTGTTTAGAATTTGTAATTACTTTGAAAGCAAATAATCTTTAATTAACTATTGTTTTAAAAATGGAATATGATCTGATTGCAATTATAATATAAATTTCAATAACAAAACCTATTACTTGTAATATAATGTCTCATCTTGACCTAGTCCTAACAGGTTCTTAAATTATAATTATTCACTTTTCACTTATGAAGAAACCAATTTTTAAAGCAACTAAAGGTCACTTGACTAAAATCACACAGATGTCTAGGTCAACACAGTTGACCATTCTAGACATGGAATCTAGGTGCCAATTGCTATTCCTTTGATGGCATTTATTAGATAGTATACTCATGTATATACATTGGTTGCTTTTATAAAAACAACTTTTTGTTAGCACATATAGAGCATGGATATAATGAACTGAATCAGCTTAACTTAAAATTCCCTTGCTGTGTTTCTGTTTCAACTCTGGAGTTAAACATACCTAAGGAGCAGTTTTCCTGATGGTATTACAGTTTACAGTCATATGTTTTTTTTTCATTTACAAATATGTCAAGATACTGGGATTTTGCCATATTCCTAAATGAGTAACACGTAACACATGACATAACTTGTTAGAGGACTTTTTTGTTTTGTTTTGTTTTGTGCATAGGGTTTCTGAGTTTTACCACTTTGGTGAGATAACCAAACAGCAAAGTTAACAACCAAGACTTCTGTGATTGAAATTCAAACATTATTAAGATACACCTTAGGTGCAAATGAAAGACTAGTAAAATTTGGACATGGCAACAAGCAATTTGAGGGTATATTTCTCTAAAATTGTGGAGCTCCTCAATTACATTAATTTCACAAACTGTTTGGCATACGTAGGTAATAAATGCACTTAGCAAGGAATAGGTAATGTCCCTAACGTTTTTTTATAAGTAGTAAACAGTTGAGTCTCACTGTACAAAGGAATTCTGAAAAGTGTTGAACTATCTATTTCATCAAATACCTGTGTCAGTAAGAATACTTAGGCTTCTTAGGTGGTATAGAATGAAAAGGACATAGGAAAAAAGGGTCTTCCTGGTTAAGGCTTTGAGGATGAAGGGCAGTTGAACTTAGGCATTGAGTAATGCATGTGTTGATGGAAAAAATTATCTTAGACATCTGAAATGGACTGCATAAAGACCTAGCTTCCTATGAAATAAAGATATCATGGGAACTCACTGCTTCAAATGGAGGTCATAATGGGACTTCAAAAGTGTTACCAATTCATTGAAAAGCTTTGTATTAGCTGCCAAGGTTAGTATTAGTATAGTTTCAGGGGATCACTGTTCTGATGGGATGGCATATGAATAACGATTTCTAGAGCTGTGTAAAAAAAAAAAAAAAAGGATTGATCTTCTTACCCTGGGTCTTCCTTCTTGTTTAGCTTCTTTAGGTGTACATATTTTAGTATGTTTATCCTATATTATAGGTCTATTATCCACTTATAAGTGAGTATATACCATGTGTGTCTTTCTGCTTCTGGGATAGCTCACTCAGGATGATCTTTTCTAGGTCCCAACATTTGCCTGCAAAGTTCGTGATTTCCTTGTTTTTAATTGCTGAGTAGTATTCCATTGTGTAAATGTACCTTTTTATTTTCTGTACCCATTCCTCCATTGAGGGACTTCTGGGTTGTTTCCAAGTTCTGGCTATTTCAAATAAAGCTGCTACAAACATGGTTGAACAAATGTCCTTGTTGTGTACTTGAGCATCTTTTGGATATATGCCTAGGAGTGGTATAGCTGGATCTTGAGGAAGCACTTTTCCTAATTGTCTGAGATAGTGCCAGATTGATTTCCAAAGTGGTTGAACAAGTTTACATTCCCACCAGCAATGCAAGAGGGTTCCCCTTTCTCCACAACCTCTCCAGCATGTGTTGTTAATTGAGTTTTTGATCTTAGCCATTCTGATGGGTGTGAGGTGAAATCTCAGGATCATTTTGATGTGCTTCTCCCTGATGACTAGGGACAATGAACATTTCTTTAAGTTTTTTTGTTTTTTGTTTTTTTTTGTTTTTTGTTTTTTTTTTTGGTCATTTTATAATCCTCTACAGAGGGTTCATACAAATAGGATGGACGTTAGAAGTAGGAGCAAATGAGAAGCAGGATAGGAGCCTAGCATAGAGGGCCTCTGAAAGAGTACATAGCATTGTATCAAAGCAGATGCTGAGACTCATGGCCAAACTTTGGGCAGACTACAGGAAATTATATGAAAGAAGAGAGAGTTAGTAAGACCTGGAGAGGACAGGAACTCCACAAGGACCAAATATATCTGGTCACAGGGCCTTGTCTGATACTGATTCTCCAACCAGGGACCGTGAATGCATATAACCTAGAAGCCCTACTTGGATGTAGCCCATGGCAGCGCAGTATCCAAGTGGTCTCCTTAGTAAGGGGAATAGGGACTGTCTCTGGCATGTATTCTATAGCTAGCTCTTTGACCTCCCCACTACCTCTGTGGGAGGAACAGCCTATCTAGGCCACAGAGGAGGACATTCCAGCCAGTCCTGGTGAAACCTGATAAGCTAGGTTCAGATGGAAGGGGAAGTAGACCTTCCCTATATATGGACTTAGAGAGGGTCAGGGAGGAGATCAGGGAGGGAGGATGGGATTGGTAGGGAATGAGGGAGGGTGCTACAGCTGGGATACAAAGTAAATAAACTGTAATACAAAAACATAAAAATAATAATAAAAAAGAAAAAAAGGCACTGTCTTGAAAGTAAAACTGTTATTTGATCTTTCTGTATATCAGTATTTCCTATATTCATCTAGGACTTCATATAAGCTTACTAGAAGTTTATTTTTTTTCTGAGAAGTCTCAATATTATTTCCATGAAAACAAGCCCAAGACGTTAAACAAAATGTTCTAGTGAATATTGCTCCATCCAGATGGTCTTTGTGTTCCTATACTTATTTATTGGGATAAATGTAGCCTCCCGATTCCTGGTAAGGTAGAAGAATCTAAGTTTCTTCTCAGTCAAGGTTGATAGGAAAAATGATCTAAAGATAGGGACTTTTTATGGTCCACACTATATCTTGAATATGTGTAGAATAAAATAGCCTTTTGAATATTATATGGCAAAATAAAGCATAGTGACATATTGCAAGTGTTTCATTAGACCCTTATACCATGAATCATGTGAGCTGGTAGAAAGATTCTTTAAATGACTATATAAAACCCTATATTTCCTTTACCATTTTATTGTTTTTCCAAAAATTAAAAAAATAAACCTTTATTAAGCAATTATTGTATCTGGTACTATACTAAAATATAGAAACTTGACAACATCTCTCTGCTGATAGTTTAAATAAAGAAATATAGAAACAAAATGGAAAAATCATAATAAAGTTGCAAAAGTGGGTATATAGGTTTCTGTGGGAGCATAAAGGTTGTCTAAGGGTATCTGTGGTATTAAAATAACTTTTATGCTAGGTCTTGAAATAGGATGCAACAAGTTCTTGATTCAAGCTCAGAGCAAGTTAAAAGTAGTCCTGATGATGCTGGAAACCCATGATACAAAGCAATTTTTGAGGCGTTCTGAGCGAAAATAGCTGAAAAAATCAACAGTACTCTTTCAGTTCCCAGTAATAAAGGAAAAAAATAATCCATTTATAGGTATCAGATTAAAGCTTGGTCAGGCATAGTTGTGAAAAGTCCTGTTAGGAAGGAATTGGCAGGAAAATTGGAAGAAGGAGATCAGAAACCTGAAAAGGCTGCTAAGACCATTTCTGTCAGACCATTTCTGAGATAGACTTTTAAGGCTGATTCAATTTGATTAAGTAGCTAATTAGACAGGCTTTTAAGAACAAGCTAGAAGAGGCACATAAAATGATGTTGCGGTTAGACAAGCAGTAGGCAGTAGTACTATTACCTAAGATTCCTTTTCACTCAGATCTTCACAAAGTAGGTACGTTTTTCTTTTTATCTCTTTTATCATCATGCCATCAGGATGTCGTAAGTTTTCTTGTTGTTACATTAATAGCTACATGGTGCTTCTTGTGTAAAACTATGTGCATAATGATTCTTTTTATGCATCCATTTAGGATTTGTTTCCTTCAAATAACCTTTTTGATTTGCCACTGAGAAACTAATAACTCATCTCAGAAGAATTTTTTAAAATTTAATTTTATTTATATATTTATTTATTACATTGTATTCACTTTGTATCCACACTGCAGTCCCCTCCCTCATCTCCTCCCAGTCCCACCCACCCTTCATCTTCTCCACCATTCCCTTTCTCTAGTCTCCTGACAGAGGAGGATCTCCTCACCTTCTATCTGAACCTAGTTTATCAGGTGTCATCAAGGCTGGCTGCATCATCTTCCTCTGTGGCCTGGCAAAGCTGTACTCCCCAGGGGGAGGTTATCAAAGAGCCAGCCACTTAGTTCATGTCAGAGACAACCCCTGTACCGCATACTAGGGAACCCACTTGGAAACTGAGCAGCCAGTGTGTTTCCTTTGAATAAGGTTCAGTACTACTTCAGAAGTCTATATGCAACAAAATTTGAAAATGTAAATGAAATGAACAACTTAATGGATAGATTCCATTTACCAAAGCTAAATCAAGATCAGGTAAATAAATTAAATAGTCCTATAACCCCTACAAAAAGAGAAGCAGTAAACAAAAGTCTCCCATCACCCCCCCCCAATCCCCCCCCAAAAAAAAAAACAGGGCCAAATGGTTTCAGTGCTAACACCCAATACTCTTCATACTAGTCCACAAAACTGAAACAGAAGGAACATTACCAACCTCATTCTATGAGGCCACAGTCACATTGATACATTAACCTCACAAAGACTCTACAACGAGAAATTCAGACCAATCTCACTTATGAACATTGTTGCAAAAATACTCAATAAAATACTTTCAAACCAAGAATCTAAGAACACATTAAAGAAGAATTTTATAGTAGTTTCCAAACACCAGGAATTATGCTGGACATTTCTTTTAAAAAATCATTGAAATGAAGGCTTTCAGTTTTAGTGATAGTTGTGGTTTTGTTATTATTTTTCTTGTCTTTCAAACCAAAGATGTCTGTAAGAGGTACAGGCTTAAAATGAACCATCTGAGTGACATTGTACTCAGCCTCAGCCTACCTGATGAAAAACTGAGAGAGAAATTATATTCTTGGAATTTGGTTGAGTTAGTCAGGATTGTTTCACCTGACTGTATACATTGTTATCTCAAATATTGCTTAATATAGTTTCTATATATTGTCATTGAGTTTCAGCTAAGTTCAATGAATTTTTGGTAGTAGAATCTGGACAAAAGAATAGAATTAAGTGTAAAAATTCTTGGAGTCCATATTTTGTTGGTTATAATTGTGATTTTCTCATATAGGGAAATTAATATAATGTGCTTGCTTAAGTTTTCTAATCCACTTGAGTGTAGCTGTTTAAAATTCTATTTTTAATATCTATATACTTTCGTATTTTTGATTATTATAAGCCTGGAGACTTTGGAAGCTGAGACTGTCACTTTTTTAGAGTGGGGAACCAAGAGGCCAGGTAGAAGTTTTTACTAAAGCCTTTTATGGCACCTAATTATGCAATCAAATCTATGGGTTCTGTACTTTCAAATCAAGGCAGTTAGTTAAAAGAAAAAAAAAGGTCTACACTTTAATAAATAGTTCATATTTTATTAATACACAGAGTTTGAAAATGTAGTATGTCTAGAAAATTGAGTCATCATTTTCTCTTGAGTAATGCCTGAGTAGTGGTGGCAAGACTGGTGATAATAATGATTCTATTCATAAAACGAGAGGATATTGATACAGATATTGATACAAATTTACTGGCTTATTAACAACACATGTTCATGCTTTTATTCTGTATGTTACTTATTCTGGAAAGGTTTTATAGGGCACAGGTAGAACCTTGGTCTCAAAACACTTACTTCAAGAATAAGTAGGTCATGACACTTGATCGTTTTCCACACCTTGAAGCTATAGATGTTAGTTTTTAGTTTGGTATATTCTTGAGAGAACATTAGCCTAGTAGTATTAAGGAAACATCACACATCTGTACTTTGAGTGACACTTTTCTGTCATTTGAGTATGTAAAGAAAATCATAGCTAGCTCCTATGTGTTTTTGAGCTTATGTTCAAATTTCCCTTTAAAGTGCAACACGATAAAGACTAAGGCAAATGCCTTACACACACACACACATACAAACATGCACAAAAAGTGGGGGAAGGCAATAAGAGCTGAAACAGAAAGGTAAACAGGGTGAACATCAGAAGAAGAAGAAAACATGGAACAGGACAGAAGCCTACCACAGAGTACTTGTGAAAGACTCTACCCAGCAAGGTATCAAAGCTGATACTGAGACATATAGGGAAACTTTGTGTAGAGTGCAGGGAATCTTATGAAAGAAAGGGGAGATAGAAAGACCTGGAGGGGACAGGAGCCCCACAAAGAGAGCACCAGAACCAAAAAATCTGGGCTCAGGGGTATTTTCTGAGACTGATACTCAACCAAGAACCATGCATGGAGATAACATAGAACCCCTGCACAGCTGTAGCCCATGGCAGCTCAGTCTCCAAGTGGGTGCCCTAATAATGGGAACAGGGACTGTCTCTGACATGAACTCAGTAGCTGGCTCTTTAATTACCTCCCCTAATGGAGGACCAACCTTAACAAGGCCACAGCGTAGACAATGCAGCCAGTCCTGATGAGACCTGATAGGCTAGGGTAGGTGGGAAGGGGATGTGGGGAGGGGCATAGGAGAAGATGAGGGAGAGATGATGGGATTGGGAGGGGATGAGCAAGAAGGCTACAGCTGGGATACAAAGTGGATAAACTGTTTTTTTTTTTTAAATAAATTTTAAAAAGAGCTGAAACAGAGTTCATCAAAACCTATGACAATATTTTTATTCCTTACATAGTAATACTTTGAAACATTAAAAGAAATATTAGACTGGGAATAAATTGCTGAAAATTATGGATCTTTTTAATGAGTTTTCATTTCAATAAGGTCCATCATGTGATTTACATAGGTAGATAAATATAAACCATATAATCATATACACATAAAACATGTATATACACAACCAAAGACCATATTTGTTCAATATTAAGGAAAGATTGGTGTTATTTTTAATGACAGTCCAAAGTAAAGTCAAAATGGTGCAAGTTAATAAGGTTTAACTAATAGGTATCTAAAATTACATCTTTATGAAGAGGGCATGGTACTAGAGCTAGAAATAACTATACTGTTCTTACTGCTATTTTGCAGTTCAGGTTTTGCATCCCATTTAATTTATATACTATTATTTATTCCATTAATTTGTGTTAACTTTCTCAGCAATGTACATTATAATTACCCTTATATTTTAAATGGATAAAGATGTCTTGAGAACACGCTTATAAAGGAGTCTTATTTATTTTCAATGTGTGTTCTTTAATTATTCATTTATGCAGCATTTAAACAAGATCTTGAAGAATTATAAACCAATGAAATAATGACTTTTCAGATAAATGAACTGAGTTCTTAGCTGAGGATATGACTTCCTGCACTACTGAAACATTCTTGATGGCAAATGGGTGGCCTACTGCTCATGCTCATGCATATGACCGATCTATGTATAATTCTCTTAGAACATCCCTGAATGCTCTCTTAGTCTAATTTTTATAAAAGTAGAATTTCATCATTTTCCCTGTCACTTGCCAAACCAAATGCCCAAAGCCCACGTTTGAATTTCATTAAACTATAAGCTTTATCACTTCTATTCTGTAAAGGAGGCTTATCTCTAACCTCTGAGTATCATTTCTGTGACATCTGATTTGAGTTAGAACTCAGCAGATGATTATTTCTTTACATATATGCACTAAATTGAAACTAGTTTATATACGTAATAAGCACTGAAATTCTGAACAAGCATTCATATTTCCAAGAAAATCAGTATTCCTAAAGATTAAAGAAATACCGCGAGACAGGTTTTGGCTACTATGAAGAACAAAAGTAAATTCCTGTAAAAGTTAATCCAGTTATTAAAATTGAGCATATATATTTCATGTTTGTGAAGGCTCCAAAATCTTAGAAAACATAATCATTTTTTTTCAGTTCCAGTTACAATGAATGTTACATAGTAAATTCTCATTAAACAAATGCTGAATAACTGAATGAATCTTATGATTTTCACCATAATTAGACAATAATCCTAAGAAAATAGGTATGTGAAAATGTGATAACAAGGTAAAAATATAAGACTAACACATGCATAAGATTGTATTTATTTTTGTATTTATTTATTTATTTGACTACTTTACAGCCTGATCCCAGTTCTCTCCCTCCTCTCCTCCCAGTCCCAGTCTCACATCTTCCTCCCCCCACATTTCTCCCTCCAGAGAAGGGAAGGTCTGCCATGTGTACCAACCCAAACTGTTACCTTAAGTCGCAGCAAGACTAAGTACATTCTTGCTTGCTGAGGCCTGACAAGGCAGCTCAACTAGGGGAGAAGGCAGACCAAGTAAGCACACAAGATTTTCTTAATCTGGGCTTTTGATTGTTTAGAGACTCCTTTGACCTTCACAGAGAAGAATTAGGTCACCAAAAGTCATACCAAACATGGACACACACACACACACACACACACACACACACGCACGCGCGCGCGCACCCGCATACACACATGATACCAAAACAAGGAAAATTATCAGGGTTTCAGTGACAGTGGAGCCCATATGAGCAAAAGATGCATGCAGGCTAGGAAGTAGACTTAGGATGAAAGTAGATCTAGTATGAAACATACTAGGGAAGTATTGAGCATCATTAAACTCTATATAGCAGTTGAAGAAGATATGGTCCCTCATAAACTTACAGAGTCTTAGAACTTAGAGTTGCCTAGATCCTCTCCCTAGAAAAATTGGAAATAGCTGACCAATGTTTTAGACATCCTGAAGAAAGCCCGTAGTTATGTCAAAGAATCTTTGCACTTATACAATTCTCATAAAGGAGGAATTCTGGCTTTGACAAGAGTAAGAGCCATATTAACTTAAATTCACTTCTTTTAGTATCTTGCTTTGAGCAAGCTTCTCAAGTTCTTACAGTCTATTTCCTCCTATGCACAATGTGTTTAACAATAATCTTTCAGGGAGTTTGGCATTGAGTGTGTCTATAGGAATCATTTGGTCACATTATCAAACCATTCACATTTTACTGTTCTCAATACATACCTTATTTCTATGTCTTTCCATCAATAACAAAGGAATTGGTTACATTGCTAGACTATTACTGAGAGCTGTCATTTTTCATGCTGTCCTAACCAACAGATCAATTTGGATTTAAAATGATACTCAAAATGTTAAAATTATGAATATTCAGAGAAACGTTAACTGGGGAAATATAACATTTCTAGAATAGTGAATCAGAAAAGCAATCCAAGTGTTTAATCAGCATAGTTAACTGTACATGTTAAAAATATATGCATGGCTGTGTACATGTGCAAGGACATTAGACTGTTATAAAATGGGGCATTGGTGTTGATTTTATTTTTGTCTCACCATTGGAAGGCTTTGGACTTTCATACTTCTCAGGCACATCTGCAGATGCATTTCCCATGGTTTATGCTGACTTACAAATGGGCAGCTGAAGATTAGTGGTGGCCCCCCAACAACTCCCACTGCTTGGATAGTGGAGGCAGCAACATCAAGAGTTTAAAGCCAGATTGGACAACATGAAACTGTTTCATGAAAGGGCAATAATGTTTTAAAAAATATTGGTAGGAACACACATATGTACACAAAATCATATGTATAAATGGGTTTGTAGCAGATGATACATACATACTAGTTTATACAAACTAATGGTGTTGGTAGCTTTATAAACATGACATGTGATGTGGATATTAAAGGAGGGCAGTAGTAGGTGGTTAAATTTAAAATAAAATTATTCATGTGGTCATTGTACAGGTGACTCAGATTGGCTTTGTGTACTGTGAATATGTTAATTATTAAGTTTAAAAATATGCAATTCCAATTTTAAGAAAAGTGGTAGAATTAATACTACAATTAATTAATATATACACAAAGCCCTTCCATTGAGCTTTTCATTGCCTTTAGTTATTTTCTCCAAAATAAAATACATAATTATTTGACTATACTTTTAGCACACACACACCATATGGTCTAAGCTGGCTCTTGACATCTAAAGTTCTTTGAATGAAAGTCTGAATGCCCTCCTCCTACTGTGGGCTACCTTAAAGGGTCATGTGAACCTTAGTCTCTGAGGTTTCAGGAGAAATACAATATTGTCAGACCAGCCTGCTCCCGAAAAAGTTGCAAAATGCAAGACCCGGAGAGCAGCATGGACGTCTTGCCAGAAATAAGGCAGCCAGTAGGTATTTGATTCATGGACAAAAGCTTGGATAGGTAGATGTATGGGTGGATGGTAAAGCAAGCCTCAAGACTAGAATCTATATACTATTTTACCAAAGCATGCTTGTTTACATGAGAAAGGAATCTATTTTAAAAAGTACTTGTGGTTTGCTGTGTCAAAAGTTAACATTCAATATTGTATCATATACTTATAAGAAGCTTCTTAAACTGTTGTTGAAATGAACTGTTTTTGTCTTACTTTTGCATGAAACATTCCAAAATAATGGTGATTTGAATAAATAACAATTGGTAAGTATTGTGTATTCCTAGACTGTATCAGAACAGTGAGTAATACATGAGAACTTTTAAATCACTTGATTCTCATTTTCATTATTAGTGAGACAAATTTGCTAGAGACTCAAGAATGAGGGAGGTTATATGATTTACTAAACTGTATTCCCACTGAGCTAGTGGGAAGAGTAATAGAGAGAAGCATTACCATCTAGCTAGAATAGCTATTTAGCCCCTCCCTCCTCCCCTTCCGGTCCCACCCTCCCCCCCTTCTGCTTGCATGCCCCTCCCCAAGTCCACTGATAGGGGAGGTCCTCCTCTCCTTCTTTCTGATCTTAGTCTATCAGTTCTAATCAGAAGTGGCTGCATTGTCAGGGTTCTAGGTTATCTCCATGAGTAGTCCTTGGTTGGAGTATGAGTCTCTGGGAAGTTCCCTGTGTTCAAATTTTCTTGTTCTGTTGCTCTCTTTGCATTTCTGAATGAGGATTGAGCATCTTACCCAGAGTCCTCCTTCTTAATTAGTTTCTTTATGTGTACAGATTTTAGTAAGTTTATCCTATATTATATGTTCATTGTGTAAATGTACCACAATTTCTGTATCCATTCCTCAACTGAGGGACATCTGGGTTGTTTCCAGATTTTGGCTATTACAAATAAAGCTCCTATGAACATGGTTGAGAAAATTCATTTGTTGTATATTGAACATCTTTTGGATAAATGCCTAGGAGTGGTATAGCTGGATCTTGAGGTAGCACATCTGAGAAGGTACCAGATTGATTTCCAAAGTAGTTACACAAGTTTACATTCCAACCAGCAGTGGGGAAGGGTTTCCCAAAGGACCGTGTTGTCAGAACAAAACGACTGCTTACAGATTGGGAAAGGATCTTCACCAACCTTATATCTGACAGAGGGCTAATATCCAGAATATATAAACAATTAAGAAATTAAACAGCAACAAACCAAGTAAACCAATCATAAAATGGGGTACAGAGCTAAACAGAGAATTCTCAATAGAGGAATATCGAATGGCAGAGAAACAAATTGCAGACATGAACTCAGTGGTGGGCTCTTTGACACCCCCCCCCAAAGAAGGAGGAGCAGCCTTGCTAGGCCACAGAGGAAGACATTGCAGCCTGTCCTGATGAGACCTGATAAACTAGGGTCAGATAGAATTGGAGAAGAACCTCCTCTAACAGTGGACTTAGAGAGTGGCTAGGAGAAGATGAAGGAGAGGGTGGGATTGTGATGCAATGAGGGAGGGGCTACAGCTGGAATACAAAGTAAATAAACTGTAATTAATATAAAAAATAAAAATTTACAGAAGCTTTTCAGTTTCATGAGGTGCCATTTATTGATTGTTGCTCTTAGAGCCTGTGCTGTTGGTGTTCTGTTCAGGAAGTTGCCTCCTGTGCCAATAAGTTCTAGGGTCTTTCCCAGTATTTCTTCAAACAGGTTTAGTGTGTCTGGTTTTATGTTGAGGTCTTTGATCCACT
The DNA here is from genome assembly GCA_010120015.1 of Rhombomys opimus. NCBI lineage: Eukaryota > Metazoa > Chordata > Mammalia > Rodentia > Muridae > Rhombomys > Rhombomys opimus. The sequence goes on from REGO01000614.1 coordinate 13,420, forward strand.
TGGACTTTAGTTTTGTGCAGGGTGAAAACTATGGATCTATTTGCATTCTTCTACATTTAGACATCCAGTTAGACCAGCACAATTTTTTTACAATGCTGTCTCTTTTCCATTGTATGGTTTTGGCATCTTTGTCAAAAATCAGGTGTCCATAAGTGTGTGGGTTTACTTCTGGGTCTTCTATCAGATACCATTGATCTATCATTCTGTTTCTATACCAGTACCATGCAGTTTTTATTACTGTTGCTCTATAGTACAGCTTGAGATCAGGGATGGAGATATATCCAGAATATCTTTTATTGTAGAGGATTGTTCTAGCAATTCTGTATTTCTTGTTATTCCATATGAAGTTGAGAATTTTTCTTTTAATGTATGTAAAGAATTGTGTTGGTAATTTGATGGGAATTGCATTGAATCTGTACATTGCTTTTGGTAAAATGGCCATTTTAGTATGTTAATCCTGCCATGCCTTGAGCATGGGAGATCTTTGGGATAGCCTGGAAACCCTGCTTGGAGGTAGCCTATGGCAGTTCAGTGTCCAAGTGGCCTCCATAGTGATGGGGACAGAGAAGGTCTCTGACATGAAGTGATTGGCCTGCTCTTTGATCACTTACTGCCAAGGAGGGAGCAGCTTTACCAGGCTACAGAAGAAGACAATGTAGTCACTCCTGATGAGACCTGATACACTAGGATCAGAAGGAAGGAAAAGAGGACCTCCCCTATCAGTGGACTTGGGAAGGGACACAGGTGGGGAAGAGGGATGGTGGGAATTGCAGGGGAGGCAGTAGGGAGGTACAGGGGGATGCAAACTGAATAAACTGTAATTGATAAAAATAAAAATAATTAATAAAAAATAAAAATTTAATTAAAAAAAACAAAAAAGGAAATGCTCAATGTTCGTAGTCATCAGGGAAATGCAACTCAAAACAACTCTGAGATTTCATCTTACACTTTTCAGAATGGCTAAGATTAAAAACTCAAGTGACAACTCATGCCTATTCTTTAAAAAGGTAGAGAATACACTGTTCTTTAGAACTAGGGAACTTTTGTTGGTATACTTTACAGAGTACTGAATTTTGAGACTTAAAAATCTGCTTAGAGTATATCTTTTTTTTTAATTTTTTTATTATTAGTTACATTTTATTAACTCGGTATCCCAGCTATATCCCACTCCCTCATTCCCCTCCAAGCCCTCCCTCCTTCATCTCCTCCTGCCACTTTCCAAGTCCACTGATTGGGGAGGACCTCTGCCCCTTTCATCTAACCCTGTTTTATCACCATGTATGGATATAACCTAGAACCTCTACTGGGATGTAGCCCGTGGTAGCTCAGTAACCAATTGGTTTCCCATAGCAAGGGGAACAGGGACTATTTCTGACATGAACTCAATGGCAAGCTCTTTGACCTCCCCACCCCTCAAGGGAGGAGCAGTCCTGCTAGGCCACAGAGGACTACCAGAGCATATCTTCTTATAAGACATAATATCCAACGAAACTTTGCTTTTTGTTTGACTTTTCACCATCCAACTGAATTTGTTTGTGGTGTACATTAATTCCAGGCTTATCCAATTTCTAAGACGTTACTCTGGGAAGGTCTATGCTGACACATTAAATAAAATAAGTGTGTGTAAATTTAAATATGAAAGGCAATAAATGACTTAGTAAGATTATCATTGTGGAGAAAGCTTTGAAGGATATTTTATTAACAGTAAGATCATTATGGTTATAAAATAATTAATCAGTATAATCATCCTTCACTAATCAGAATGATTCCCACCTAAGAAACAGGCTTTTGAATTCTGATTTCATTGTATTTAGCAATAGTTAACAATTTTATTTCTGGAGGAAGCTTTTGTTTGATCTTTGTGCCTTTAGTTTCAAATATAGTCATGTAACATTATGTGGATTCCCAAAGAGTTTGTGAAGAAAGATATCATACATTTCTTTAAAATGACTCAATATAAATATATTTCTAGTTTGAAAGATAAAGGAATCATGCATAAATTAGTAAGCAGAGACCACATATATAGCCTGGGCCTTCAATTTAAAGCACAAATTCCTTTACCCAATCAAAAATGCTGTCAGCAACATTGATCAGAAGATAAAGGTGTTCACAGTCTGGTCCGATGACATTAATTTTGTCCCTGAAACTCACATGGTTAAAGAAGAGAACTGATAGCTGCAAGTTGTCCTGTGACCTCCCCTCACACATTTTGGCATGTTTTCTTGAACAAATGCCCATGGAAAAATACACAGACACATACAAAAGTAAATATAAAATATAGGCTCTTAGCAACTTTAAATAAACATTCATCTGGTCACCTCTATACCTACCTTTATCTCTTTGTAGCAGAGCACCAAAATTTAAAATTTAGCCTCAGGGTGCAAACATCAATATGAAAAACAACCACTTCTTAGCAAAATAGAAATCTACTTGCAGTTAGTTGATGAAATAAAAATAAAGTCTTGTGACTAACAATGTAGAATATTAGGTAGATTTATGTTCCTTCACCTGGACCCACATGGTAGAAGGAAAGAAACACATGCTCATTTTATTTCAGTATTGTTGAAAATTGAGCTCAAAATGGAAGCATCTTTTTTGATTAAAATTGTCATCTTTGAACCTTGGTTACAACCAATTCTTCCATAAGCTATATGTAATATGTAATGTGAACAAAGTATTTCTTAATTCCAACTACCAGTGGGAAATTAATGTATACTTTTTGAAGAGGCTTCATATATTGATGGAAATATTGAAATAGTTTAAAACATATACCAAACTAAACAGATCAGAATATGGACATTTTTATAGGCATTTAAGTGAAAGTTTACCATGTTAAAACCCAAATTATGATAAAAACGAATATATACCAATTTACTCGTACAGTTCTAGGCACTGTGGCATATTCTGCTAGGCTGAAAGTAATTTTATAATCAGCATTGTATAGTTCCTATATTATTTAAACAAAATAGATCATGGCAAAAAAAAGCATTGGAAAATGCTAAAGAAATTTACAGGACCATCTATGCCATTTTAATTGAGATTTCAAGGTCTTTTCTCTAAATTACAGAAATTACTATAAACTTAACTCTTTAAACATAAGACAAGGCTTACAGTGATATAGGAGGCAATAAAAAGCTCAAACTGTACAATAAGTAAGTTAGTCTTATTGGAGAAATAACATCTGCTCTTCATGAAAAAAAAAAAAAAAACTTTGGGTTTTGTATTCTATTTCTCACAGCTGATAAAGTCTCCCTCTAAAAATCTATCATCACATATTCCTTTTATAAAATTACAAATCAATTTAACCCTTTTTTAAGCCTTCAGTACTTTTATATATAAAATGAGTCCAGGTAAAATGCCTATCCCTTTCTAGAACACGCTTGTTTATTCCTGTGGGCACACAAGCATTTTTTTTTCTCTCTGACAAATCCAAACTAATTTTCTATGGTTTTGGCCTCAGGAGATTTGAAGCCAAAAGTCTTGTAAAAAGAACACTCCTCCATTGCTGGTGAGCATGCTAACATGTACAACCACTTTGGAAATCCATCTGGCACTTTCTTAGACAATTAGGAATAGTGCTACCTCAAGATGATGTGTTTACATGTCAAGTTGACAAGGAACAGTTGTCAACTGGCTAGATTTCCGTCAACTTGGCACAAACTGTAGTCACTAAAAAAGAGTGAGCTTCAATTGAGAAAATGCCCCCATAAGATTGGGCTGTAGTCAAGCCTGGAAGGCATTTTATTTAATGATTGATGGGAGAGGGCCCAGATCACTGTGAATAGGACTCTGGACAGAGCTCCTGGATTCTACAAGCAAACAGCCTGAGCAAGACATGTGTAGCAAGCCAGTAAGCAGGTGTCCTCCATGGCCTCTATGTTAGTCCCTGACTCCAAGTTCCTGCCATTTGATTTCCTGTCCTGAAATCTTTCAGTTATGTAGAGTGATGTGAAAATACAAGCGAAATAAAACCTTTCTTACTCATGTTGTTTCTGTAATGGTGTTTCATCACAGCAATAAAAACCCTAACTAGGACATGGACTAAGATTATATTTTATCAGTTATGGATAGAACTAGTGGGTCTTTCAGAAAAAAAAAAAAAAACTATTCTACACATTATGTAGTATTTTTTACACTTTTGATGGCAAATGTTTCATGGTACAATCCTGACACAGTTTGTTTTCTTTTAATTTTTACATATTATATTAAGAAATATCTTGGTGGTTTCCAGTATTGACTCTCCAGATTGAGTCAGCTATAAACATCCTACATGCTGATTTTTATGGAAACATGAGTGTTCATTCCTTTGTATAGATGTCATCCTGGAGTTAATTTGCTTTGCCTGATGAAAGCTGCATCCATGATTTATTAAAATAAATAAATAAATTTTTAAAATGTTGTAAAATTTTACAACCATACTAACAACATAAATGACTCAATTTCTCTGGATCCTAACCAATATTTGTATACCCTCCTATTTTTATAAGTAGCCACTTTGAACCCCCCTAATTTGATATGCTTCTTTCATAAAGGTTTTGTGATGCTTGAGATACCTGAATTCTAATGCTGAATATTTTCATGTTCTTTTCTTATCATTAAATTGTGCTGTTTGCTAAAAAAAAAAAAAAAAAAAAAAAACTATACCACTCCTAAGCGTATACTCAAAATATATTCAAGTATGCAACAAGGACCTTTGTTCAACCATGTTCACAGAAGCTTAACTGATAATAGCCAGAAGCTGAAAACAACCCAGATGTCTCTCAACTGAGGAATAGATTCAGAAATTGTTGTACACTTACACACTGGAATACTACTAAGCAATTAAAAACAAGGAAATCATGAAATTTACAGACAAATGATGGGAACTACAAAAGATCATCTTGACTTGGGTATCCCAGAAGTAAAAAGACACACACGGTATATACTCACTAATAAGTGGCTATTAGACATATAATATAGCATAATCATACTAAAATATGTACACCTAAAGAGGCTAAGCCAGAAGGAGGACACTGGGTAAGATGCTCAGTCCTCATTAAGAAAGGTAAACAGGATAGACATCAGAAGTAGAAGAAGACAAGGAACAAGACAGATGCCTACCACAGAGGGCCTTTGAAAGACTCTACTCAGCAAGGTATCAAAGCAGAGCATAGCCAAACTTTGTGCAGAGGTGCAAGGAATCTTATGAAAGAAGGAGAAGATAGAAAGACATGGCAGAGACAGGAGCTGTACAAGGAGAGCAACATAACCAAAAAATCTGGGCATAGGGTATTTTCTGAGACTGATACCACAACCAAAGACCATTCATGGAGATAACCTAGAACCCCTGCACAGATGTAGCTAATGGAAGCTCAGTCTCCAAGTGGGTAACCTAGTAAGGGGAACAGAGGCTCTCTCTGACATGAACTCAATCTGGCTCTTTGATCACCTCCTTTTGAGAGTGTGGGCAGTCTTACCAGGCCACAGATGTAGACAAGTCCTTATGAGACCTGATAGGATAGGGTCAGGTGGAAGGGGAGGAAGACCTCCCCTATCAGTGAACTTGGGGAGGGGCAAAGGAAGAGGAGAGGGAGAAAGTGTGGGTTTGGGAGGGGATAGGGAAAAGGCTACAGCTGCGGGCCAATGTGAATAGACTGTAATAAATTAAAAAAAAGAAAAAAAAGTTCAATTTCAGAAATAGGTGAGATGGAATTCCATAGTATATTACTGGTTGAAATTATGAATTCTATGACTTTTAACAAAATTATAAGAAGATGTGGAAACAAATAATGTCCCAATAATTTATTTTACTTCTATAATGGCACCTGTTCTGGTGAGTTCTTGGCATATGTCTTTGAAATTATTGATATTATTTTGCATGTGTTGAATGAAAGCTAGATAAGAAAGATATGTCAGGGTTCATGCTTAGAGCTCTTCTAGTTCTTATATAAATGTACACAGGAGCAGACTTTGATCTTTATTCAGTCAGAATTCATTACTCCATTAGTAAACAGTGATTGAGCATCTACTATCTACTGTGTGTTCAGCTGTCTCTGTTACTTTTCAGTAGCTGTGGGTTAAACTGCTTCCAATCAACAACAATATAAAGACACAATAAGAATACATAAACAAGTAGGTAAAACAAAATATCTGTGTCAAATAGAGAATTGGGAATTTGTGGAATTTTTTTTTTTTGGCTTCATAGAGACACTTGCGACTCATGTTTCTATGGGGATGAGTAGGGGAATTTCCTGACTATATTTAGATGAGTTAATTGTCTATGTTTTGTTGTAATATAAGTACTAGTATTTTTGTAGGAATCAGGAGGCAAGAAAATACAAGTATCCATTGCCATTTAGTATGATTTCCATGTTTAAAAACAGACCAAATGAGATCACATTTCAGAGGGAAACAATTTAAACATGTGGCTAATACTATGTATTTAAACCAGCATTCTTTTCCACTTTGATATAAATGTGAATTTTTTTGGCGTTTCAAAAGTAACAAATTTGAAGCTGATGAGATGGCTCAGAGTTTAAGAGCAATACCTGCTCCTCCAGAAGTCCTGTGTTCAATTCCCAGCAACCACATGGTAGCTTATAATCACCTATAATGTCATCTAGTATACATAATAAGCAAATCTTAAAAAAAAAGGTAACCAATTTAGATTTAAATTAAATGCAGCCACTTCTGATGAGAACTGATAGACTAAGATCAGAAAGAAGGAGAGGAGGACCTCCTCTATCAGTGGACTTGGACTTGGGGAGGAGCATGCGTGCAGAAAGCGGGGGGTGGGACCCGGAGGGGAGGAGGGAGGGGCTTATGGGGGGATACAAAATGAATAAAGTGTAATTAATAAAAGTTAAATAAACAATTTAAAAAATTATAAATTTTTCACATTGAGGTGTCTTTGTTTCTTTCTTTTCAAAGAGAGTCATTTAGATTCAAACCAACATATTGATTTGGCTGCAGCAGAAAATTTAGTAGCACTTTTCATACTTGAAAGAAATGTTGAAAGACATATTTCCAAATATCATTCAGCTGATGATATTTAGTGTTTTCTGCATATTTAGTTTGCTCCTTAGGATGATATTGGTACTTAAATAAGAGCTCATTATCCTTAATGTCCTGATTTTCTTCTGTTTAATTCTTTGAAACCACCAGCTTGTGTCTCTCACACTTCCTGGTATCATGCTAAACACTGTTTGTTTGTTGTTTGTTTGTTTTTTTTTGTTTTTGTCCCCCTTCAGGGTACAACTGAGGATGGTAGGGAGATATATTCTTCCTTTTCAATAGATACTGATGTTCAAGCATTTGAAGGAGCTAAGGAAAACTCACTCATAAAAAAATTGGTTTAATTGATGAGTGATTTAGTGTATCTGTCTTTTACAACAATTTAAATTTTATATCCATGATCTATTTTTTTCTCATCTCACCAAATGATGAGAGCCTTGTCACCTCCTTGAAAATTAAACTTTCCATTTGAAACTAAAAAAAAAAAATGACTTCAGTATGGTCTTATTCTTTTCTCCCTCCTCTCTCTGCCTCTTTTCATTTTTAGTATTGTTACATAACTATTACGGGTTCTGTGTAGATCAGGTTGCTTTCTAGATATTTCTTTTCTGAACAATCCTAAGTGTTACTTATTTTCTCCCCATCTTTCTGCACCTGTTTTTCTTACTCTATCCTCACTCAGAGGTCCCTATATTTTTATGTTGCAGCCAGAGACTCTCCTATTTTATTCCTACACATTTCTAGAGAAAGAAACCATATGACTTGAAATCTTTTTTGACCTGGCCCTTATTGTACGTCCTAACTTCTCTCAATGTTCTCTTATCTTGTGCTTTCCAACTGTATGAAATGAGCCAACATTTTCCCTCACCTTCTTGTCTCATTTTATGCTTCACATCTTCCAGCGAGACTGATCAAACGAGGACCCTTTTGTGTTTCTGTCATATGTGATCTGTGCTCTGCTTAAGCATGTCTCAGGTTCAATTTTAATTGCTTGTTAGTGATTCTTCTGCAATAACCTGGAAACTCTTTGAGGGCAGGAAGTTTTGATGAGTTCATTTCCTGTTATATCCGTCACACCTACCAGCATGGTCCTTATCATTTTGTAGAGACCCAATAAATGATAACTGATATTTCTTGCTCTATTAGTGTCCTCGTAGACTAGTCGTAACAAGAACTGTAAGTTCATACCTTTCGCCTAAATTACTCTGTAAAGATTTTATTTCCAAAGTCGGGCATATACTGGATATTTCTGGGTTTTATTTTTGAACGTAGATCATTTGTGAGCATACAGTTTAGCTGCAACATTTGTCTTTTAGCTGCTTGCAGTGCAGTCGTCACAGTAGACATGAAGATAGTCACAGAGTCTAAAGGCTTTAAGTGTGAATGTGCCTCAAGATCATTTGGAGTACTTTTTTCTAATTAGAAAACTTCTTTTCAAATTCATGAATTCTAATGGCCTACGTGCTCAAGCAGCAATGTCAGTAGAGTATTCAGATGGCCATAGATGAATAGATATCTTCTGTTAATGTCAATTTTTCTGTGAGACACTAGTCATACTCTTTACTCTCAGAAGTGAAACATATTTTAAAGATTTAATGTGTGACTATTGGCAGAATACCAAATTTGTATGATAGAGTCTAAACATGCATTTTATTTTCTGCATACATATTTGAGACGCTTTACCCTTAGGTCCTCTTAATCAATCCACTTGCAAAGCAAACACTCAAAACCTATTTAGCTGACTTTGGTATATTTGTCACATTATAGATGAATTTTTTCATCAGTTATTTGTTTATTCAGGAACATAAATTATCTATAGACAGGTCTATTTCTGGTGTTAGTTTCATCAGCACTGGTTATTGTCTTTAAACTCTCTCTCTCTTCTCTCTTTCTTTCTTTCTCCCTCCCTCTCTCTCTCTCTGTCTCTGTGTGTGGATATACAAAACCCTACACTAGTGTGCAGTATGACACTAAAATGGTATCAAAAGAAGTGTGCTTTCTTTTACAGCTAGGCTTCACTAATTACCTGGTGGAAGGTATGTTTGTATCAATGGATCTGAGATGTCATTGAACTTCTTGAATCATGGAAAATTAACTGGGCTCATAGCTATTCCTGAGGAGAAAGGCTGATTGTTCATACTAAAATTTTCAGAGAGGAATTGTTACTAAGAGAAAACTTGATATATTCACAAATTGTGATAAAATATAATTGGAAACATTATACCTCAACCTGTTAGAGTTTTGTTGTTGTTGTTGTTGTTTTTTGGAAAGTAAGTGATCAGTCACCTGGCAAACAGCTTTTTCTGTTTCAACTTACTAAGTAGTACAACCTGAAATCTGATGGTGTGGATCATATAGTTGCAGGAAAGAGTAAGATACCTTCGGGGCACGGCTGGGATACAGAATTAATAAAATGTAACTGATAAAAAGAAAAAAAAGAAAAAAAAAGAAATCAATAAGATGGACATATACCTAAAATATGCTCCATCCTAAA
>REGO01000614.1:22966-46851 GCA_010120015.1 Rhombomys opimus
AAAAAAAAAAAAAAAAAAAAAAAAAAAAAAAGAGTAAGATACCACAGACTCCTGGTTGAAGGCTCTTATTTAGAGAAGAGAAGGGACAGAGATTTACTTAGAAGCAAATTGATGGACAGTGTTTTCACTAGGACCAGCGTTGGCCTTCTTACTCTGTTTCATCTTCATTTACCACATCAGGATGAGCAGTAATCTGCTAGCTCCAATGTCTTAAGACATACTGCTATGAATTGCATTTAAGAACCAGTGGAGCATAGAAGTTAATGGTATGCATGCAAGAATTAAACTGCCTGAGTCTGAACCCCATACTCATCATGGTACCCATCAAGACAGCTTGTGATTATATTCATTTATCTAGAAAAGCCAAAACAAATCATCAGAGATTTAGTAGCTTAAACAAAAAAAGTTTTACTTTCTTATAATTATGGATGTCAAAAGTCAAATACCAAGTCTCTTTCTTGGTCTTTTTGTGAGCTTTTATCTGTGTGTGTCTATATTTTTTAGATATTTTATTTTGTGTGTATTATTCTTTTTTCTGCCTTCTATCTTGGGTACCAGAAGAGGTCATCAGATCCTCTACAACTGGAGTTAAAGTCAGTTATAAGCTACCAGATGGGTTCTATGAACCAAATCTGGTTCCTCTGGAATAGTAGCCAGTTCTCTTAACAGTGAACGCATCCCTCTATTCCTATGAAGTGTCTGTTTTAAACTGCTCTAAAATGGCCATCAGTCAGATTAAATTAAGACCAGCCCCAATGGCTTCATTTAGTCTTAATTATCTCCTTAAAGATCTTGTCTTTGAGCACAGTCACATTCTGAGGTTCCAGAAACTGGAGCAGATTAGTAGGAGGCACAATTCTGGACATAATCATGTCATTCGGTCTTGTTTATCTTATCATCAGTGTAAGGAAGATGATAGATGATCCTACCAAAAATCGGGTGTAAGCATTCGATATGTTTGATTAACACAGTATAATTAGATTTGTACTTTGTATACAATAAACTTTAACCAAGATTCTAGAAAGTTTAATATAGAACAGGTTTGAAGAAGTTTAATTTTAGTGTACAGATAGTAATAATATATTTCTTATTTTCAATGGTGTCATTGAAAAAATAGGACTTAAAATATTTAAATTAAATAATTAAAAATATATTTAAATTAGATTATTAATCAACTAAATTTGTTTATATTTAGACAATTAGTTTAAATTTATTAAATGTGGCCATTTAAAATGGATGGATATACCCTGCTGGATAGAGTCTTTCAGAGGCCCTCTGTGGTAGGCTCCTGTCTTGTTCCTTGTTTTCTCCCCTTTTCAATGTCTGTCTCGTTTGCTCCCCTTTTCAATGTCTGTCTCATTTGCCTTTCTTTCTTTCTTTCTTTCTTTCTTTCTTTCTTTCTTTCTTTCTTTCTTTCTTTCTTTCTTTCTTTTTCTTTCTTTCTTCCTTCCTTCCTTCCTTCCCTCATTCCTTCCTTCCTTCCTATCTTTCTTTCTTTCCTTTTCTTTCACTTTATTCACTTTGTAACCACACTGCAGTGCCATCACTCATTTCCTCCCAGTCTGACCTACATCCGCTCTTTTCTCCTATGCCCTTTCCCTAGTCCCTTGATAGGTGAGGACCTCCTCCCCTTCTTCTGAACCTAACCTACAAGGTTGGAGCAAGGCTGGCTGCATCATCTTTTTATCTGGCCTAGCAAGGCTGTACCCTGCAGGGGGAGCATCTGACAGAGATCTAATATCCAGAATATATAAAGAACTGAAAAAGTTAAACACCAACAAACCAAGTAATCCAATTTAAAAAAAAAATGGGGTACAGAGCTAAACAGAGAATTCTCAACAGAGGAATACCCAATGACAAAGAAAACACTTAAAAATGTTCAACGTCTTTAATTATTCAGAAATGCAAATTAAAACGACCCTGAGATTTTACCTCACATCCATCAGAATGCCTAAGATCAAAAACTCACTGGATGATATATGCTGGAGAGATTGTAGAGAAAGGTGAAACCTCTTCCATTGCTGGTGGGAATGTAAACTAGTACAACCACTTTGGAGGGCGCTTTCTCAGAAAATTAGGAGTAGTGCTACCTTGAGATCCAGCAATACCACTCCTAGGCATATACCCAAAAGATGCCCCACCATTCAATAAGGAAATTTGCTCAACTGTGTTCCCAGAAGCACCATCATAATCACCAGAAGCTAGAAACATCCTAGATGTCCCTCAACACAGGAATGGATACAGAAATTCTGGTACATTTACACAATGGAATAATATTCAGCAATTAAAAACAAGGAAATTATGAAATTTTCAAGCAAATGGAAGGAACTAGAATAAAATCATCCTAAGTGAGGTAACCCAGAAACAGAAAAACACATATGGTATATACTCACTTATAAGCGCCTATTAGCCATATAATATAGGATGAACATGCTAAAGTCTATAGTTCTAAAGAAGCTAAACAACTAGGAAGACCATAGGCAAAGAGGCTTAATCCTCATTCAGAAGGGCAGAAAGGATAGAGATCCGAAGAAGAAGAAGACAGGAAACAGGACAGGAACATTCCACAGAACACTTCTGAAAGACTATATACCAGGGTATCAAAGGAGATACTGAGACTCATAGACAAACTTTGCACAGAGCGCTAGAAAACTTATGGAAGAAAAGGGAGATAAAAAGACCTGGAGGGGACAGGAACTTCACAAGGAGAACAACAGAGCCCAAAAACCTGGGCTCAGGGGGTCCTGCAGAGACTGATACTCCAACTAAGGAACTTACATGGAGAGGACCTAGACCTCCTGTTCAGAGGAATCCCATAGGCTGCTCACTTTTCAATGGTTTTCCTAGTAAGGGGTACAGGGGCTGTCTCTTGCAATGCCAGATATTAATGAACAAAATTAACAGAAAAATATATCTTATTTACAAAACAACTATTCATGAGATTCATAATCGAAAACTATATTCTCTTTTTAATTTACAAATCATTCTCATTGCCTGATTTGTAGATGTGAAAATTCCTCAGGAGAATTTAATTTGACAGAACAACATGGGTTTACAAGAGTTATAAAACAATTTGAAAGGTTAGACTTCTCTGTTTTATGTTAATCTTACTTCATTGGGTTCTTGACATTCAATGAAATATTCATATTATAACATCATATGATGATGGTCTTTGGAAACTTGGCCTAAAAGTTTTCAAAATGAATACATGGTTTGCCAATAATAGGTGCATTATTTTCCTAATAATTCCAAAGATAATGTCCTGGACTTATCCTCTCTTGTAACAAGGTAATCAATAAGGACACAGTGTATTGATCAGCACTCTAGATTTTTATCATAGAACCTATGAGTTATCCACATTGTTCCTTATAATTTGACTTGCCATTCTTTGTGCTGTTTTAATATCCCAATTCTACTCAGAGAGAAATAAAATACTGTTAAGAAGGTTGATTAAACTTAAATTACCAAGAACTCTGTACTGTTAAATTCTGGGAAGTTTAAATAACATTTAAGTCAAAACATGCACATACTTGTAAGTAGATAGATAAAACAACATATAAATACTCTTTCTATTTGCTTGCTTTGGTGATGTTTAATATGTCTCAGAGACGGAAGAGGCTACCAGTGATGCCATCACTGTTCTTATGGGAATTTAGACTATGGGAATTTATCAATGTGGGAAATTTTTTAAAGAGTGCATTTGGGAGTAAACCCTTGTGAAGAAAATAGAACAACTCTTTAAAGTTTCTCTGAGAAACTTTGAAAGCCTGAGATCAAATGTCAGGCTTTTAAACAGCTGCATCAACCAGTAATTGATTGGGCCCTGAGGAAAGTTGTCACAACCTTGTGTTGGTGGCTCTTGATGGAAAAGTATAATTTCAGGAATGGAAGCTCAGTTCTGTGTAGCTAGTAACCACTTCTAGCAACAGAGAAATGAGTGCTTTTAAGTAGGAGGACAAAGAATATCTGGGTCACTTAGGGGGCATGTGCATCTACACAAGTATGAATACTCTGCATCTGCTGGCAGCAATAATGATGGGAGGCACATATGCCAGGTTTTTAACTGAAGAATTGACATGTTAGGTTCTTTTTTCCAACAGTTCCCTCCAGATTGGTCACACAGGTGAGTTGTTTCTTTACACATTGTCCACTGATCTGATGTGATGCTTACTTCTGGCCTACTGAATAAAGCCCCTTGAAGAAAGACCACCATTTTCTTTGTATAGACACAATATTACATCTTTCACACATAAGACCCAAACTCCATTAGATCTTGCTTGCCAAGGGAAAGGTGGTTATTAGTAGGTTGCATACAAGTAATTCATTGCTTCAATGGAATGAATGCTTCTATGAAAATCACAGTTGTTTAAAATAATAAAGTGCCCAGATATGTAAAGTTGCACATTGAGCTATGCCTAGCCTCTTCATGATGTGTTATGAAGAAAATAATATTAGACAAGGAGGACTAAAGTCAGATGTGTGTGTTCTGACACTATGTCTTTAAACTTGAAGGGAATATTAGATACATGAACTTGCCAGGTATGAGATATAGAAAGAGGAAGTGAAAGTCATACAGCTCCATAACTATTATGAATAAAACTTGTATTTTCAATCTACAAATAACACATTGGCATCACTATACACAAATCAGGTGTATTTTGTTTGAGTGGTTGTTGCTTTTGCTCCAGAAAGATAAGTATGTGTTTTACAAATATATTACTATTTTCAATTATAATGAATGTGCTTAGGAAAATTATAGTCACTGTTTGAGAATGCATTGATTTTTAATTTTGAAAATAGAACATCTGTTTTGAACCATGAAATTGAGGCATCATAAAGCACAATTTAGCTGCCATTTAACATGTCCACTTAATTTTCAATATACATGGTTTTACTTCTGACTTCATTTCAACTTTACACATGATCTACTGAATGCTTGCTAAATACAAACCTGTATACCACAGTAGGTAGGACCCCAAGTATGACTGAAATAATGACAGTCCAGGAGAACTCATGTACATTGTATCTGAAGACAGGCTTGATGAATAACAATACCATCTGACAGCAAATAAACAACAAATGAAATTTGGACCACAACAGCTTGCTTCCTTTCCTCACTGCCATGGTTGATTGGTTATTCTCATCAACCTTTGTTTAAAATCATTTCAGAATTAATTGGGGTTCATTAATGAAAGTCTTTGCAGTAGAATTTCAGAAACAGTCATTAATATAGTTAATAAACATAAAAAGGAAAAGGGTCTTAACTAACATTTTGAATAAAAATACATAAATATAAATTAACATTTCTCAAACTGCTAAGAATTTGGAAATTTCACATGGTAGTCCATAATAATGCTTTGAATGTAATTGTTCTTTTTTTTGTAAGCATGGTCTAAAGAAAGTGATTCTGATTAGAAAACATTATCTGGTGTGGTCTATCTGAGAAGGCAGACAAAATCCAGAAATGAGCCAGTAGGTGGTTTTGTTTGTTTGTTTGCCAAAATAGAGACTCTGGTGAAAGACCCAAGCTAAGGGTCACATCAAGAATCCTAAAATAAAGCTTTCACTAGAAATGCATGCCCATGCCCCCCTTACTATGGAACCCACTTCAATACTGCGTCTATGGGCTACATCTGAGCAGCTGTTTGACGTCCTTTCCATGCATGTTCCTTGGTTGGGGTATCAGTCTCTGCAGAGCCCTAGGGGCCCAGGTTTTGTTTGTTTTTGCTCTGTTGATCTCTTTTTAGAGCTCCTGTTCCTCCAGGTCTTTCTGTATTCCCCTTCTTTCACAAAATTCCATGACTCTGGAATGAACTCAGGGGTAGACTCTCTGATCACCTCCCTCTGGGGAGATGCAGCCTTGCCAGGCAACAAAGATGATGCAGCTAGTCCTGATGAGACCTGATAGGCTAGGGTCAGATAGAAGAGGAGGAGATCCTCTCCTATCAGTGGACTAGGGGAGGGGCATAGGAGGAGAAGAGGGAGATAGGGAAGGATTGGGAGGAGATGAGGGAGAGGGCCACAGCTAAGCTACAAAGTGAATAAATTGTAATAAGTAATTAATGAATAATTTAAAAAAGAAATATATGCCCATTTCAAAAACCGAAAGAATAAATCTCATTTCTTTCTCTCTAAAAATAAGTCAAACTTTCTTAATCAACTGCCTTAATTTTGACTTATTGATGTTACTAACTCTTTAAATACAACATATAAGAACAAACACCTGTGCATCTTATGAAAGAAAAGGGAGATAGAAATACCTGGAGGGGACAGGAGCTCCACGAGGCGAGCAATAACCAAAAACTCTGGAAACAGGGGTCTTTTTGAGACTGATATTCCAACCAAGGACCGTGCATGGAGATAACCTAGAACCCCTGCACAAATGTACCCCATGGCAACTCAGTATCGCTAGTAATGGGAACAGAGACTGTCACTGACATGAATTCGGTGGCTGGCTCTTTCATCACCTCCCCCTAAGGGAGGAGCAGCCTTCCAGGCCACAGAGGAGGACAATGGTGCCAGTTTTAATGAGACCTGATAGAAGAGAATCAAATGGAAGGGGAATTGGACCTCCCTTATCAGTGGACTGGGGGAGAGGCATGTGTAGAGATGAGGGAGGGAGGGTGGGATTGGAAAGGAAAGAGGGAATGAGCTATAGGTGGAATACAAAGTGAATAAGCTGTAATTAATACAAATAAAAAATAAACTGTTTTAGGGAGTAACTATTAAAAAAAAAAGAAAAAAAAACAAGCTCCATTAGTATTCTCTAGTGACATTCTAATCTGTATCTCTCTTTACCTTTACATGCATATTTAAAGTATTACATTTGAGGACTGTTCTCCAGCTAGGCCTTCTGAAAACCCATTAACAGATTTCAGTCCCTTTTGTGATGCTAGACTTTTCTACTGATTGTAAAGAATGTTTAAAAACTAAAATTAAAGACTCTACCCAGCATTGTATCAAAGCAGATACTGAGACTCATAAACAAACTTTGGGAAGAGTGCAGGGAATCTTAGGAAAGAAGTGGGAGATAGTAAGACCTGGAGAGGACAGGAGCTCCACACAGATAGCAAAAGAACCAAAATATCTGGGCCCAGGGGTCTTTTCTGAGACTGATACTCGAACCACTGTCCATTCATGGATATAACTTAGAACGCCTGCTCAGCTCTACCGCATGGCAGATCAGTATGCAAGTGGATGTTGTAGTAATGGGAACAGGGACTGTCTCTGACATGAACTCAGTGGCTAACTATTTGAGCCTCTCCCCCTAATGGGGAATCAGCCTTGCCACAGGCCACAGAGGAGGACATTGCAACCAGTTCTGTTGAGACTGGATAAGCTAGGGTCAGATGGAAGGGGAGGAGGACCTCCCCTATCCATGGACTTGGAAAGGAGCATAGGACATGAGGGAGAGTGGGTGGGATTCGAAGGGAAGGAGGTAGGGGGCTATTTTAAAAAAACTAAAATATAGTCTTAAAATCCACTTTACTATTCAAACAGTATTTGTGTCATATATCAGTGTCTTAAGAATAAGTGTCAGTGATTATTATTCTTAAGAATAAGAATCAGTGTCTATTTTAAGAATAAGCAAATAGGATGTAGAATCTTTGTAACAATTCTGGAGCCAGAGCCATCTTAATGCATCTTTATCCACATCTGAATTTGGTCAATTTAACTCTATGGGAAATCTGTTGGTTGCTTCACATGACAGTTGTTGGTGAGAGGCACTTTTCAGGTGCCTTTGCTGCTTCTGCTTTCCTCAGTCAAAACAGAAGTTGGGTAACAGGAGTTAGCAACCATTCCTCTCAACCCTATTAATGCCACTTTACACTTATATCTATAAGCATTTAGTATAATTATGTATTAAGTAATAACAAGCATTATAAAACATTCTATGAATATTTGGAATGTTTTGACAATATAGTTGTATTACTTTTCTATAGAATCTACAACAAATCATCTCAAATTTAGTGACCTAAAACATTGTTTTTCTAGCTTCATTCTCCTACTTTGTAATCCCCAGTAGTAATTAAAAGTGTAGAAGCAATGATCTGGGGTATAGTGTTTATTCTGGAGGCTCTAGGTCAAAATTGGTTTTCTTACCGTTTCCAGGTTCCAGAAAACAATTACATGCTTTGGTTTGTGATTTCTTCCTCATGAACAGAGCCAGCACAGCATTTCAAAGATTTCTCTAACTTTTGCTTCTGTTGTCACATTTATTTCTGTTTATTCTGTTACATTGCATTTTCTGTTACCGACTCCTTTTACTCCGTATTACATTTTAAAAGACCTGTGTCATTCATTACATGGAGCTAGCTGGTACAATTCAAGACAATACAAGACAATATCTCAAAAAACCCTTATTTAATCACATTTTTCAATGTAAGATAACATGTTGAATGGATCAAAGGTTTAGGCTGTGAACATCTTTAAGGAAGTCATTCTTTTATTTGTCATACTTCATCTTCTATCTGCTAAAAGACTTATGTTTATGAAAACTACGTTAGTACCATTCCATCATTCTTATTTGTCATAACATTTTCCATTTTCAGTTGATTAACTAAGCCAATCACAATAGGTCTTGTTAGCATAAATATTACAGAGTATGGAAAATTGTGAAAAACTTAGTATCTGTACTTCAGACACTTCCAATGGTCTGTAGGCTCATGAACTTCTTTAATATTCTGAAATGAGCAATCTTAGAGGGTTATTAAATAGATATGTTTTTTTTTGTGAGACAAATGTCTTAGAAATTCACTTTTTCCTCTTACTGAACGATACTGTACCTGTGTTAAAACATATTGGAATGCATTTATATTTTTTATATTTTATATTATATTTTATATTTTTGCTTTTCATTGTTCCAACTATCATGTTATCCCAATTAAATAAAATCATTTGTTTTAATGGCCAAAATGAAATCCAACTGATAGAAACTATCTTTTCCCTACAAAGTATGGTCATCCCAGGTTGGGAGTTACAGTTGCAAATCTACAATCAATGTTCTACACTGCCGATTTTGCCTTTAGGTTCTGCTTCTCCATCTTCTACAGCAGATACTCTGGGCCATTCATTAACATCAGAAGCTCCAGAGGAACACTTCTTTTCTAGGTTATTGTTCATACTGCTTTCTCTTACCATGTTCTCTTTTCCATATATTGAAAAACTATTTTCATTTCTTTTCCAGCAGGGTAGGAAATTATCCTATTTTTAATTCCTATCCTCAAAGAAAACTAATGTAAATTAAGTGTACAATTCTGACCTTTGACCGTGTGATGAATCATCTTCATATATGAGTATTTTAGGCCATTGGGTCATTAAGGAGTTGGAAATAGTGTTGTATATGGAATACAGTCCATGGCCCTGAGCCTTTTGGATACTTAAAACAATTTTAATGTGTTTAGAAATAATGTAAGTATACTTCATTTGGACTGTAAGTCACTCAGTTATCCTGGAAAATGTTTTGTTGATATATTTAAATACAAAATACCAGGATGGGCTGTGATACATTTTGATAAATGCCACATCACTTCATAGAGGCAAATGCTGAACATTTTTCAACAAAGCACACTTTTATTATGATGAGAAGCATACACATGAGTATCTAGAGTACATATGTCATTGCTGGTGTCATAATAGAATGGATTAAACTCTTAAGTACTTCAAAAGTCAGTCCTGGTGTTATAAAGAAAAAAAATGTGTTAACCTTTGTAATTACAATATACTACCAGGAAGACTAAAAATTGTTAGTCTAACTTTTGTTTATTGACTAAAACATCTAAATGGCTTTAGGCATTACAAAACAATGAAAAGGTGGCTTCTTATTGGTCTTTGATCCATTTTAATTTATTTTTGATGCTGCATGCAGCTTCTGAATATCTTTTGTGGCTTGTAATAAAATAGCCGCAGTGCAATTTTGCATGTATGTCAAGTGAAGTGTGACCCGCTATGCAAATTTAATACCAAGGTGCCAAAGCTGAATTCATAATGTTTCCCAGCTACAGAGCTGTTTAAGGCAGTTTAGAAATCAATGAATATGTAATATGACTGTGATAAGGCCTAAATAAACCCTATTTATCTACTATGAAAAAGTATTTATACACAGAACACTTAGCACAAGCAGAAAATGGACAGAGTTTCCAATTATATGGTTTGCATAAACAAATGTTAAACTGTGTGCACTGAATAGATAATAATGTACCCAGTCCTTCTGCGTTGTGCTTGAAACTTTAAAAACATTTACAGATGTATTGCTCCTTCTCAACATATAAATAAAATTAACTGTGTAGCTGAAGCTATGGATATCCCAAGTTCTAGTATTTCCTCTACATTTTACCTTAGCCTAGTGTTTAAAATAAGGTCAAAAGTCTTAATTCTAAGGTAAGCAGATATATACTGAAGTTTATCTTTTTATTAGGGTTTCTCATTTCTCAAATGCTAGCAATAGAAGGAAGTAACAAAACCTTTTCTGTGGGTTATACATCAAGAATTAGGGGTCAACACATTTTTTTTTCCAGAGCTGAGGACTGAACCCAGGGCCTTGTGCCTGCAAGGCAAGATCTCTACCACTGAGCTAAATCACCCACCTTAAAAAAAAAAAAAAAGAAAAGAAAAACGATCTTACCTCATCTTATCTAATATACATTTCTTCCTGAAATAGAAAATTATTCTCATAATTTAGAATTTTACAGCAATGATAAATTACAAAAGTTTAAGGAAATCCATGTGATCTTTAAGTGATTCAAACAAATTCAAAGAGTCTCCACATTTAAAAAAAATCATTGTTTTCAACTATTAAACTATGAGTTTGTATTTTCACAAGTGACAATAAAAACTTGAAATTATTTGAGAAGTATATAGAATAGCACTATTATGCAGTAAAAAAATTTACATTCATAGAATTAGGTTGTAGTTTTCAGGCTATATTAATGGGAATACTCCCTGGTACACCCATACACTTATTTTAATTGCTGAAGTGTAATTTACTTAGCAGCTGAAT
The DNA here is from genome assembly GCA_010120015.1 of Rhombomys opimus. NCBI lineage: Eukaryota > Metazoa > Chordata > Mammalia > Rodentia > Muridae > Rhombomys > Rhombomys opimus. The sequence continues at coordinate 33,966 of REGO01000614.1, forward strand.
TGATTATATTTGTGGCTGTGTATCTGTACATTATTCTGTAATTTACTGTGAAATTTTCCATCTTTTCCATGACCAACCCATGAAATTTATCATCTGTCTCTCTGATTTACAAAGAGCTCCATTTATACTAATCAAGCCTGATTCACAAACCAAAAGTGTTATGCTAAAATCTTTTGCATAGACGCATTTTGACAATGTATTTGCTGTTCAATGGAAAGGTAAATTATGAGGGTGAATCTTACACAGATATGTGGACATTTATATCTTTAGATTTCATTTCATCTTAGGTATGCCTTCATTCTGAATTCATTTGCTATTACTTAGGATAATGGATTCATTTTGGTATCCATATGGGCATCATTTGTTCTCTTACACATGCTCCTCAATAATTATATCTCAATCATACTTTAGAATTTGTTAATGGAATTTCTCATAACTACAGGTCTTTTTCTTTTAACAGTACAAACCTCGTAACTATTTTTTCTCTTACTTAAAACTGTTGATTTATATCGCTTAGAAATAGGAAATTTTATGTAGCCCCTTTGAGGATGGTGCCCACTAGTAACTTGCCCAAGGAAATGCAAGTAAACACAGAAATGGTACTAAAGTTACTTTGGGGAGAGAAGTAGGGTTTTGTTTACACACTAGATGTCTCATAAGAATTTACAAGTGAAGTTGACTACCATCAAGCTATCCTAGTAAATCATTGTACTGAGTTGATATGAAGCAAGCATGACCTCAAGGGAAACAATATGCTTTTTGGTGCTGTTTGTGAAATGGAGTGAGCCAAACAGCCAAAAGACTCATTGTATCTCCGCAAAAGGACAATGGGCTTTGCAGATATCTCTATAATTTAAAAAGTGTACTGAGGAACTTTCACTGAGTGTTTGATGCTGCATTTGAAAGGTACACCAAGCAGATGGGCCAGAGGGAATTTAAAGCGATCTTCTAGGCATTACCATATGAACCCAAGTTAGAGAGAATCTTAGGGACCAATTTAGTTTGATCATACTTTAAATGTAGTAAAGGAAGAATCAAGCTTGCTCTAACCAGTTCTATAGTATTTGATTCCTTATCCATTCATGAAAGCTTTAGGGATACCAATTATGAAGTTCCATCCGGAGGTCAGCAAGTAAAAATTTCCAATCACAATGTTCAAATAAAGGCCAGAGAATTCTTGAGTGGGGAGCTCAGTAATAATTCTTCTTGCTATATTTATACAACTCTTTCTGTGTCCTCTCTGAATGCATCTCTCTGTCTCTGTGTCTATGTCTGTATATATCTATTATTTCTCTTTTAGTGCTGGATATTGAACTCAGAACATTACCAGCCTTATAAATGTTTGGCCCAGGACAGCATTCTACTACTTAGCCATATCCTAGAAATACCTTTTATTAAGATTTACCTACTTATTGTAGAATAGAATCTGTGCATTGTAAATTATTAACATAGTAATTCTGTATGTCACTTTCATATTTGGAAATTCTATATAGTATAATCAGTCATTTGATTTGTTCAAGTTGCAGAAATGAAATTAATGTTGCTGCCCAGCAGTGATAGCTCACACCTTTAATTCCAGCTCTTGGAAAACAAAGGAAGGCAGATTTCTGTATTGCAGACCAGCCTGGTCTACAGAGTGAGTCTAGGACAGCCAAGGACACACAGAGAAACACTCTCTTTAAAAAAAGGAAAAAAGAAAAGAAAGAACTTAACTTTTATAATAACCATCTTTTGTATTTAGTGACTTTCTTAGCTACATGAGCTAGAAGCAACAACAGCCTTGCTGTCTACTTTTAACCTCAATAGAAAAATAAAAGACGAGAATAATTATTTTTTTTAAAAGATTTTCTTTTCAGTGGGAATGTCATATGTGTTTTGATCATATTCACTCCCTACCTCCAACCCCTGAGTTTCTTCTGGGTACAGTAGGGCAGCCCTGCACATGAACTCACAGAAAGTTTGAAAGCATGTACAAGACATATATGCAAGCTCACTACAGACTAAATCTCCATATAGAGAGAAGAGTTGGACTCAAGAATGATTATTTGTAAAAGATGCCTTGTACAGGCCCTTGATGATTGACACTAAAGAAATGCATATTTATGAAATAATGAACTTGTTTCTTTATTGTGAGCATCAACCAGGAGGACAAGCTTCAGTACATTATGTAGTACCTCTGTACAATAATTGTGTCAGCTTCCTAGTATCATGATATAACGATTAAAATTATATAATTCAATAACACTAAATCATTTAAATGCTGTCTAGCACATTTTCAGCCAGTAAATATTAAATAAAAGTATATATTCAAGAACTTTCTTTTTACACTCTCTTTGTTAGTGAAACTGTGAAAGCACATACATGAACTCATGTGCAAACACCTACACAAACGTACACACACACACAGTGTTGTGTGGTATAATGAAAAATTTTTTCCCACCCATTGTATGTTTTGCATATTCTCTGACTTCAGAAACTGTTGCTTTCTATCTATCTTCACTTGTCTTGATTGTAATATAGTAATTTTAGCAATTAAAGTTATATTTTCTTCTAGAATTTTTTTTATCATTTATTACAATTTATTCAATTTGTATCCTGGCTGTGGCTCTCTCTCATATCTCCTCTCAATCCCACCCTGACTCCCTCTTCTCCCTCTATGAACCTCCCCTAGAACACTGATGGGGGCAGTCCTCCTCCCCTTCCATCTTACCATAGCCTTCAGATCTCCTCAAGAATGGTTGCATTGATTGCTGAGTAGTATTCCATTGTGTAGAAATACCATAATTTCTGTACCCATTCTTCCGTTGATGGACATGTGGGTTGTTTCCAGGTTCTGGCTATTACAAATAAAGCTGCTATAAACATGGTTGAACAAGTATCCCTTTTGTGTACTTGAGCAAACTTTGGGTATATACCTAGCAGTGGTATAACTGGGTCTTGAGGAAACACTATTCCTAATTGTCCTAGAAAGCGCCAGATAGCTTTCCAGAGTGGTTGTACAAAGCAGATGCTGAGCCTGATGGCCAAGTGTCAGGCAGAGTGAATGGAATTTTATGTAAGAAGTGGGAAATAGTAAGAGCTGGAGAGGACAGGGTCTCCACAAGGAGAGCAACAGAACAAGAAAATTTGAACACAGGGAACTTCCCAGAGACTCATTCTCCAACCAGGGACTATTCATGGAGAGAACCTAGAACCCCTGCACAGATGTAGCCCATGGCAGCTCAGTGTCCAAGTGGGTTACATAGTAATAAGAAGAGGGACTGCCTCTGATATAATCTGATTGGCCTGCTCTTTGATCACCTCCCCCTGAGGGGGGAGCAGCCTTACCAGGCCACAGTAGAGGACAACGCAGCCACTTTTGATGAGAACTGATAGACTAAGATCAGAAAGGAGAGGAGAACCTCCCCTATCAGTGGACTTGGGGAGAGGCATGCATGCAGAAAGGGGAGGGAGGGTGGGGATGGCAGGGGAGGAGGGAGGGGCTTATGGGAGGATACAAAATGAATAAAGTGTAATTAATAAAAAAACTTAAAAAAATAAAAAAAAGAATGGTTGCATTGTCTTCCTCTGTGTCCTGGGAAGGCTGCACCCTCCCACGGGGCAGTGATCAGAAAGGCTGCCACTGAGTTCAGGCAAGAAACAGTTCCTGTTTCCCTTACTAGGGAACCCACTTGGAGACTAAGTCTATAGGCTACATCTGTGCAGGGGTTTTAAGTCCTCTCTGCATGGTCCTTGGTTGGGGCATCATTCTCTTCAGGGCCCCCAAGGCTCAAGGTTATATTTTTGCTCTGTTGGTGTCCCTTTGGACCTCCTCTCCCCTCCAGGTCTTTCTAGCTTCCCCTTCTTTCATAAGATTACCTGCACTCTGCCCAAAGTCTCAGCCTCTGTTTCGATACCTCCATCAGTAGAGTCTTTCAGAGGCTGTCTGTGGTAGGCTCCTGTCCTGTTCCCTGTCTTCTCCTTCTTCTGATTTCTATTGTGCTTGTCCTTCTGAATGAAGATTGAGCATCTTCCCTAGTGTTTTCCTTATTGTTTAGCTTCTTTAGCAGTGTAGATTTTAGTATGTTTATCCTATATTATATGGCTAATATCCACTTATAAGTGAGTATATACCATGCATGTCTTTTGTCTTCTGGGTTGCCTCACTCAAGATGATCTTTTCTAGTTCCCATCATTTGCCTTCAAATTTCATGATTCAATTGTTTTTAAAAGCTGAGTAGTGTTCCATTGTGTAAATGGTAAATAAATTTCTTAAAGGCAAGGGGTTTTGTTGTTGTTGTTGTTGTTGCTTTGTTTTCTTTTGTTTTTTAAAGAAAATAGTGCTGGAGAGTTGGCTCCATAGTTAACAACACTTGTTTCAGGGGACTAAAGTTTGATTCCTTGCAAAAACAGGTTAGCTGGCTCATAACTGTCAACATCTCCAATTCCATGGAATTCAATATACACTTATGACTCCTATGGAGACCAGAAACACACATGGTGCTCATAAATACATGCAGGAAAATACATAAGAGTGAAATTAAACCAGTCATTAAAAAGAAATGTGATTGGTCCTGGTCAATTTATTTAATTGGACTTCCATTGTCAAGTCTGTCAAATGAGATAGACTTTCAATTTCAGTCATCAATAACTATTCTAGGATCACTGATCATGACTATAAGTGGCAATCTAAATGTATATTTGTAGATGATACATCTAATCTTATATAAGTTTTCTTAATTTATCACAGTCTTACAATTCATTCAAGCCTAATAAATATACTTACAAAATGCAGTGTAGAAGAGTAGTTAAATATATTTTATTTTATGTGTATAGGTGTTTTATGCCTGTGGGTCTGTTCACCACATGCATGCCTGTTGCCTGTATGGTTGAGAATAGGGCATTGGATACTCTGGAACTGGAGTTTCAGATAGTTTTGAGCTGCTGTAGGGGTGCTGGGAATAGAAACTGGTTCCTTTGGAAAAGCAGTCAGTGCTATTAAACACTGAACCAATTGTCTTCAGCCCTCAATCACTCACAATTTTTCAGAGGAAGATTCCAATTATAAATTTGACTTTTTACTTTTGGATAACATGACCAAGTTATTCTCATTATATTATTTGTAATAAAATAATGGCACAACAGAACTGAAGACGAATAAGACTTTTAAACCTGTGCAGCAATAAAATGAATCTTTCAAAATGCTTCTATGTACTCCACCTCTCAGACTCACCTGAAAGTCATTTCCATCCATTATGTAGGCAATATAGATGTGAGAGCACCATTTATAACTTTGGGGTTTCTGTTCTTTCTCCTACCTTAGAGAAATGAAATTTATAAATGTTTTTTTTTTTCATTTTAATCAATAAAATCCTAAAATTCTTAGGATTTTATAAATACCATTGATGTTTTGTTAACTCAAAAGTCCTCAACCAAGGTTAACATTTTAACTATGTTTAGTGTACAATTCAATGGCATAAAATATATACAGTGTTGCTAGCCATCATCTTTATCTATTTACAAAACTTTTCTATCACTTCAAACATAACTCTGTAATCTCATGTTTTAGAAAATAAAATTTATCTTGATTTTCAGAAAAATTATATGGTGGTAGTATTTCATCTCCTCATGGATCATTTGCACAGTAGGTTTATTCTTTCCTATATTATTAAATCTAAACAACTATTTCATTTGTTCTAGGTCTATGTCATTTCCCTTAGAGGCAATTCTCACATATTTGCGTATGCAAAATTATAACAGTTCCACATTATAGGATTGGGCCTTGGCTCCAGGTCAATTGACTGAATGACCTATAATAATGATCTGTCTTGAAAATAATGATGATGCTCATTTTAAGACTCCATGTACCAACTATCATTTTTATATGATGTTCAATTGTTTAGAAATTTCTTGTTTCTATAATGAATTACACCTGATGAAATTATGTGTTCAAATGTGTCAACCATGGTCAAATATTATCATTGAAATGCTTTGTTTACCTCTGAGTATAGAAAGCATAAGCAAATGCAACCAAGTAAACAAGAGATAAAGATGTTTTTACTATGTATAAATTTTGTATTTTCTTGTGTGAGTATATCATAGATAATTTTAAGAAAAAATTATTCAATCCAATTGAGCTATGGGAAAATCTTTTTTCTAGAATAGATAGATACAGTAGCATTTTTCTTACACTGTGATTTATCATGTATTTTGAAATTTTGATAAGAATTGTTATAACCCTTTTTGGTAGCATTATTTGAAAAGCTGCATTATTACATATGACAGACCATGTAAAAATAATTGTATGTAGGACCAGTCTGGGTTAAGGAGAATAATATTTGAAGCTACTAATTTTCAAATTATTACACCCATAAAAATTCTTCTAGCAGCAAAAGTTTTATTGAACTGTATTTCAGTCTCTAATTTATTCATGGGATAACTGTTTCATATAATGAATTTTCAAGTAAATGTATTCTGAAATGGATGCATTTCTAGGGCTGCTATAAAACTATAAAAATTTGGTGAAAATTGAGTCATTTTCTCCATTCTCTTTGGAAGGTATATTAGAAATCCTGGAAGATTTTACATTAATAAAGACAATATTGTTACACTTTCCTTTTTATCTGATACATCCTTTTTTATGGAGTTCAAGCCATTGTCCCAATTAATAATTTTAAATGGAAGCACTCCATCAAACTGTGCTGAGGTGTTACTACTACTTAAAGTGTAGCATGTATTAGAGCCCAGTTATGTTATTTAACACATGCCTCTTGTAGAAATATATTCTATGTCACCCCTGAGGATTTTTCAAGCATTTGTTCAAGGGCCTGCCACTGTTTGATCAAGTATGTGTTTATATCTTTCTCCTTCAATACTTCATAATTTCAGATTGATGTGGTAGTGAAGATAGTGATTACCTACATATCTGTGAACAGAACTATATCCTCTTGGCTTTAGTTAGAACTATCTCCTTGCTGATAGTCAAATCCAATGTAGAGCTATGAAAAATAATGATTTCAGAAATTCAATCATACTTGCCTCCATCCTCACTTTAAAAAGTGACCTTAGCTTATTTTACCAAGGATTTATTCTAAGAGTTGTCAAAAGTACTCTAAGATGCATTACTATGACTTGGAAATGCAGAATTCATCCTGTTGATTTAGAGATACAATTTTATATCAGATTAGAGACAGCAGATGCAAACAGTTATATTTAAACATTAGCTTATATTGGAAACTCTGATTTCAAAGTATGGCATCATGTCTAGTTCTTTAAAGTCCAGAATTTTATATTCTTATGATACTGAAGAAGACCACCTTTTATACAAGGACAATAGAAGGATCTTAAAATGACATTTTTTTTTCCTGTCTCTCCATCTAGACAGTCTTTTTGGTTTAAAACTATTTTCTAAAAGATCAACAGTGATTAGAATGGAATAGTCAATCTTTCCCATCAATTAAAAACAACAAAAAAGTCAGCCACAAGTTTTAAATGATTCTAATCATAATTCCCCATTTAAAGAGTTATATTTTCCTATTTGTAGACAATAAGTATATATTGTCTTTCTTTGTAGCCATTAGGTGTACATTGCTGAATAAAACATGACAAACACTTCTGTCTTTAACATTCATTCGTAGAATGTGTTGTTATGTAAAAAAACCAAATGTATAAAAGATAAAATAAGTATTGTTATGATTAATGCTTTGAAATACAGTGATTGTTTCAGGCACTGAATAAAGGCTCATTTTCTTTCTTTTTGTGAGTTGACAATGAGAAAATTCTGTACAAGAGCTCAATTTATTGGGAAGCCACACAGAGATAGCTTTTAAAGAGAAACTTCAAGGTAAAGAAGCAAGCCAGGAAACGTGAAGGATAGCCTCCCAGCTAAGGATGGTAGTAAGTATAAAGAATTTTTAAAATATCAGATAATCCAGGGAGAAAGTAACAGAAAGGAGGGTGAATGCAGGAAACGAAGCAGGAGAATGAATGCTAGTTTGGTTTGGAATCAATAGAGCATGTCAGGAGCACCTTGAAGACCATTTGCAAGGGCACTGGATCTTATACTGAGTAACAACTGGAGAGTTTTCAGCAGCAGAGACAAGGTACTCTTGTGTGGCATTACAGTGCATATAATATAGGATCATGGTTAGTCATTTCCTTTGATACAGCCTTAGGTTTTCATAAAATTTACATGTGGTAGAACTAGCACCTCGGGTGGGGAAATACTTAGTCTAGCCCTGAACTATTTAGATAATTAACAATAAAATTCATAAGATATGTTTCCATTATATAATTTCCAGTGCTTCCTGTTTTACTTAACATGCAAAATTTCAGATAATATATCATATTTTAAAACCACTTGCAGCCAACCAGATTATAAGCATTTTAGGCATCCCCTCTCCACATTGACAAAGATATAATTGAAATAGCTGCCACAATATTGACCTACGTCAAAAAATCAATTTGAGGCAGTCTTATTACAAATAGAGGAGGTTGAAAAGAAAGTAAAGAGAGGACTAACGAATTGGACTCCTCAGAAATTTAAGAAAAGGAAAATTTTATGTCTTTTTTCCTTTTCCAAATTTTATTTATTTATTTATTTATTTGCTTGTTTATTTAGTTATTTATTTATTATGATTTTTTCACTTTGCATCCCAGCTATACCCTCCCTTGTCACCTCCCAGTCTCAACTTTCCTCCTTCATCTCCTCCAGTGTTATTTTTATTTTTTTTTAATTTTTATTAATTACAATTTACTCAGTTTGTATCCAACCTGTGGCTCTCTCCTTCCTCCCCACCCAATCCCACCCTCCCTCCCTCTTCTCCACCCATACCTCTCCCCCAGTCCAGTGATAGGGGAGGTCTTGCCTACATTCCTTCTGATCCTAGTCTATCAGGTCTCATCAGGACTGGCTGCATTGTCTTCCTCTGTGGCCTGGTAAGGTTGCATCCCCCAGAGGGGGAGGTGATCAAAGAGCAGGTCAATCAATTCAGGCCAGAGACAGTCCCTGTTCCCATTACTAGGATACCCACTTGGACACTGAACTGCCATGGACTACATCTGAGCAGGGGTTCTAGGTTATCTCCACACATGGCCTTGGTTGGAGGATCAGTTTCAGATAAGACCCATGAACCCAGATATTTTGGTTTTGTTGCTCTCCTTGTGGAGCTCCTGTCCTCTCCTGGTCTTACTATCTCCCCCTTCTTTCATAAGATTCCCTACACTCTGCCCAAGTTTGGTCTTAAAGGCCATATTTCACAGTAGTATGCCTTGAACATATTGAGTTTAAAGATGATGATCTGTAATAATTATTCTTTTCATAGTGTGAACATGCAAAGAAGTGAATCTCATGATGATCAAATACAGGGAAGCATCATTGGAATGAGTACAACATTAATTGATGACATTGTCATTACTTGTCACCCAGGACAGCTAAAACAATTTCAAGTAGGTCAAGATTTCCCTAAATTACTTGCTGCAATGATATAAGCATACCAAAATTGTGTGACTTAAATCCAGTAAATCATGCTAGTCTTAGCATAAATTTATTTGAAAATATTAAATTTTATGGGATATTTAGCTACACTTGTTCACATCCTAGCATTTTTATTTTAACCACTGTAGTTGAGGTCTTCATACCCTTCCATCTGAACTTACCCTATCAGGTCTCATCAGGACTCTCTGCATTACCTTCCTCTGTGGCCTGGTAAGGCTCCCCCCACCACAACCCCACTCCAGGGAGAGGTGATCAAAGAGCCAGTACCCGAGCTCACGTCAGAGACAATCCCTGTCCCCATTACCAGGGAACCCACTTGTTGACCAAGCTGCCATGGGCTACATCTGTGCAGGGGTCCTAGGTTATTACCATGCATGGTCCTTGGTTGGAGTATCAATCTCAGAAAAGACCCCTGTGCCCAGATATTTTTGGTTTTATTGTTCTCCTTGGGGAGCTCCTGTCCCCTCAAGTCTTTTTATTTCCCTCTTCTTTCATAAGATTCCCTGCACTATGCTCAAAATTTGGTTATGTGTCCCAGCATCTGCTTTAATACCCTGATGGGTAGTGTATTTCAGAGGCTCTTTGTGGGTAGGCTCCTGTGTTGTTCTTTGTTTTCAACCTCTTCCTATGTCTACCCCATTTGCCTTTCTGAATGAGGATTGAGCATCTTACCCATAGTCGTCCTTTTTGATTAGCTTCTTTAGGTACACATATTTTAGTAGGATTATCCTATATTCTATGTCTATTATCCACTTATAAGTGAGTATATATCATGTGTTTCTTTCTCCTTCTGACATACCTCACTCAGGGTGATCTTTTCTAGTTCCTACCATTTGACTGCAAATTTCATGATTTCCTTGTTTTTAATTGCTGTGTAGTATTCCACTGTGTAAATATACCACAATTTCTGTATCCATTCTTCAGTTGATGGACATCTGTGTTGTTTCCAGATTCTGGCTATTATAAATAAAGATGCTGGTTTATTTATAATAATGGTTGAGCAAATGTCTTTGTTGTATGGTTGAGCATCTTTCAGATATATGCCTAGGAATGGTATAGCTGAATCTTGAGGTAGCACTATTCTTAATTGTCTGAGAAAATGCCAGGTTGTTTTCCAAAGGGGCTGTACAAGTTTACATTCCCATGAGCAGTATAATAGGGTTCCCCTTTCTCCATATTCTCTCCAGCATAAGTTGTCACCTGAGATTTTGATCTTAGCCATTCTGATGTTTTTAAGTTGGTATCTCAAGCTCGTTTTGATTTGCATTTCCCTGATGACTAAGGATGTTGATAATTTCTTTAAGTGTTTCTCTGCCATTCAATATTCGTCTATTGACAATTATCTGTTTAGCTCTGTTCACCATTTTTAATTGTATTACTTAGTTTGTTGCTGTTTAACTTCTTGAGTTTTTTATATTCTGGATATTAGCCCGCTGTCAGATATGGGGTTGATAAAGATCCATTCCTAAGTCCAAGTGGATCATATACCTCAGCATAAAACCAGACATACTAAACATGTTAGAAGAAAAAGTGGGGTCAAGCCTTGAACTCATTGGCACAGGAGACAACTTCCTGAACAAAACACCAACAGCTCTAGGATCAACAATCAATAAATGGGACCTCATGAAACTGAAAAGATTCTATAAAGCAAAGGACACTGTTAATAACAACAACAAAAAAGATAGCATGCAGATTGGGAAAGGTCACCAACTATTCTTGTTTTATAAGCGAGGCTCCAAGAGTCTCAAGGGCTGCCACAAAATGAGATTTTAAAAAAATAATAATAATAAAATCAAGGCCTTACTGTGTTTCATTGTATCTCCTTGATTATTGTTTAATTCTGCTTACTATCAGAAGAATTCAGGAAAATGCCCTTCTGACAGTTTCTTCAGTGGCATAAAGCTTTCCAGAAACACAATTCCTAAGAAAATAGCAAATGCCAGCATAAGATTATGAAAAAAAAATTTAACAGAATTGAGCACAAAAAGAAACTGCTTTGCACTTTATTTAGAGACCAAACATTTGACTGTGATCATCTTTCTCAATTTCCGCAAAAGAAATGTTTATTTCATGACTTTGAAGCTGGTTTGATTACATAAGAATCACAGGAAGACACTATTCTTAAACTCAGCCACTCTAGAAAAGCCTCAGATTCCTTTCCTTTTTATATCTGCCTGAAGTTGTTGTCTTTTCAGCTTTTGTAGATAAGCACTGCTATAAATTTTGTCTTCCAGATACACATTTCTTTTTCCTCTCTCTCTTTCATCCACTTTCATGTATTTGTAAATCTGTAATGAAACTATGTTATACTGTTTTGCTTGTGACCATACTTATGTACATAATAGTCCTACATCCATATTAAACTGGGGAATTAACTTTTTCAGTTAACTATGTTACAGTATTATTGCTATAAGGCTTCTGAACAATTAAACACAAACCCTTGCAATTATAATGTACCAAAATACCAAATCATTCCCACCCTGGTGGGTACTAACTTTTGCACCCAGGTATTGGCTCTTGGTTAGAGTACTGTCATGAATATATTTCAATGGTACTCCCACTGTCTCCAGAGAAGTCTCCAAAGCAGTACATCCAATTTGAAACATTTTTTTTTCTTATGCAAAGCCATAGCTAGTGTGGGATGAACTCCTTCACTTATATTCTTATTCCTGGGTACAGAGCTGGCCTTTGAGGAGCAGAGGTGGCTCTAGTCCTGAATTTATTGTCCATACATGTATTTGCGCATGTCCTGCAGGGTTGTGGAGACAGTGTGCCTAGAAATGAGTGAAAAAAGGTCCATGAGAATATATGGAAGTTTTTGCCTTCTTCATGTGTGACTTTGGTGGTTGCCTGTTATATTTTATCCAAGTGATTGACATTCTAAGATAGGCTGTGGTGACAGCACAGATAGTGGTGAGGAAAAGAGGGAAAGGGGAATGTTTCATATTCTCCCTGAGTCCAAGTATTATCCTCTGTCCTTTCCTACTTTGGTTATAAGTTTCCTTTAAACATTACACCTCTCAGGCCTTTTAATAGTGTGTGTGTGTGTGTGTGTGTGTGTGTGGTGTGTGTGTATGTGTGTGTTTAGTTTTTTAATGATACCTTCTGCTTTATGTAGAGTCAGTCTTCTGAAACATCAATGAAATAGAGTAAATTTTCCACCTATTAAAGTGGAATAATTATTTTTTTAATTTTTCTTTTTAGTTACATTTTTTAACTCTGTGTCCCAGCTGTATCCCGCTCCCTCATTCCCTCCCCAATCCCACACTCCCTACCTGGTCTCCTCCCTGCCCCTTTCCAAGTCCACTGATAGGGGAGGACCTCCTCCCCTTTCATTTGACCCTGTTTTATCAGGTATCTTCAGGGCTGGCTGTAGAGTCCTCCTCTGTGGACAAACAGGACTGCTCCTCC
>REGO01000614.1:56336-66337 GCA_010120015.1 Rhombomys opimus
CCCAGCGTGCCTCGTGGGCAATGCAGATAGGTCCACATACACGGAAGCAAGCCAGATCCTCAGCCTTAGCCAAATATGGAGTTGTTTGTGACAGAGAGCACTCACCATCGGGAAGGTGGAAGGCGGAAACCAGCTCCATCTTTAAGGCGCGGTATTACGCAGCTCTCTACAGTTCCCCTTTTTTGTTTTAGACGAGTCAGGCAAGAGTAGAGGTCTGATCTCTGATATTAATCACAGGTTATTTACTTTGTATCCCAGCCGTGGCCTCCTCCTTCTTTCCCTCCCAACCCCACCCTCACTCCCTCATCTCTTCCCTGCCCCTTATTTGCATTTCCCTGAAAGCTAAGGATGTTAACCATTTCTTTAAGTGATTCTTGGCCATTAAAGATTCTTCCATCAAGAATTCTCTCTTTATTCTATACATTTTTTGAGGTATTTCACTTGTTTATGTCTAGTTTCTTGCATTTTTAAAGGATTTAATATATTAAGTATGCTATGTCTTTATTTTGCTGTGACAAATACCTTCAAAACACTGCAACTTGAAGAAAGAAAGATTTATTTTGAGTTGCTGTTCAAATATTTCATTCTATGTCATTGGCTCTGATGCTTCTGGCCTCAGGTGAGTTAGAACATCATGGAGAAGGGCATGGTGAAACAAAGTTTCTTTTTTTTTAATTAAAGAAGTAGAGGGGGTTGTAGTAAGGTTTTATGGGCACAAGTTCTCTTTCCAGTGCATGCTCCTAATGATCTAATTCTCACCGAGCACATGCTATGTTCTAGAAACCTTGCTAAGCTCGTGCATACATTGTGCTTAGTTACCATTGATATCAACAGGAATGTTTGTACAGCAGCAAATATGGGTAATAATACAGATGTTAAGTATCACATTGAAACCCAGCACAACACTGCTGGCTCAGTCCCCTCTTGAGCCCATGAATACTTACAGAGCAGATAACTGGGCATGTCTTGATGGTAGTGTTTTTAATTGTTTGTGTGTTTGAAAATTTTTTAATTTGATTTGATCCTGAAAACCACTCCATAAGATAAGGCTTATTATCAATATTTATCTTACTGAGACATGAGAAACACAGATTAGACACAACTGGTAGTGCTTGCCTACAAGCATGCAGGAGGTTATAAATGAGGGCACAAGACAATTTAAATACAGTAACTCTCTTAGATGAAGTGGCTGCTGAATTCTTCTTTGAAAGAATTTTATTTTCAAGTTTTGGATGGAAGGAGACTGTTGATGGACAAATTATAAAAATATAACACCAGCACCAGTTTCCAGGGAATGTTTAAGCCATTATACTTGTGGAATCTCTCTCTCTAAAACACACACACTCACTCTTTCCCTTTAACACACACAAGTGCTTTCTTCCTCTCTCCCCTTTCCTTTCTCTTTTTCTTTTCTTTCTTCCTTCAATTTTTCTCCCTTTTTCTCTCATTATCTTTTATTTTTCCCACCCCTTTCCTCTATGCCTTAATCATCTACCCATCTTTATTCACGTACATGTATTTAAACTTCTTTAAATTTTGTCAGTTATTTCTTGATTTTTGCCCTTTGGGCTTATACATATTTATGATTATTATGTTATGAGTGCTTTCATGAGTATCAAGGATAATAGTAGTAGATAAAGCAGTCCATTTACTATTTCCCCATGATTTTTATCTCATGCATAAAATTAAATATTAATGTCATCAATTACTCCCTGAAAGAATATGGAAATGTATTTGTTAAAAATATATTGATAATAACTAGATAAACAGATACTTGTCATGCTATTCTGAATCCCACATCTTCATTCACAGAAGAACATCTTATTTACATTGTCAAGTAAGAGGGTGAAATTTTATGTGAGACTTGTCATTTATCACTTGCTTTGCTTTCCAAGGTAAGTACTGGGGGTTTCATTTTTTTTCACTGTGTTTAGTACATTACTTTTTTAATTTATGTTTTCACATAAGCTGTAAAAGAAAATATATCTATGCAATTACCTACCTACTTACCAATAAATTGTTCATTTCCCTTTGCATGAGAGGATTCTTTCCTTGCTTCCAGAAGCTAAAACTATTACAAACCAACAGAGAATATACATGAGTGACCAACTACATTTTAATATTGTGTCTTAAAATATATGCATCTAAATTTTATCTGACCATTTAGAGGAAAACATGTTTCCAAGAGTATAGTTCTCAATGAGAAGAAGGGATTCTAAAATCTGAAGGAAAATATATAAAACAGGTAACATAACTGAATGAAATCAGGCAAGCATCCAGAAAATCTCAGAGGGAATCCGAGATGGCAGTGCCAAGAGGATACAGTGTCTGAAGAACAGGAGAGCAGTGACTATACAGGGACAAAAAAACTGAACTCTGGGTCCTAAAACACAAGTGATTGTGTTTCCCAGTGGAGAAGAAACCCCATGGTGTGGGTTCACGTTACCAGCTAAACCCCAGACAAGTTCCCAAGTCCCAGCAGGTGCTCAGTTGCCAGCCCAAAGCCATAGTCCCACATAATCTGTTTAACATTCCAGACTGAACTGTGAGCCCCACAACACCAGAGACTGAGATTTCCAATCAAGAGAAAACTCCACAATGAAGGAAGCACTCGTGGCCAACATCAGGTCACCTAGACAATCCCTGGAAAAGGTCCAGGGTTCTAGCAGGCACTCATCCACCAGCCCAGAGTTCTCCTGTGCTTTCTACTAACTGTCTCAGACAGAACAGTAGGCCTCAGGGCACCAGAGACTGGGTTTCTCTCTTGGGAGTAAACCCCAAGATGAAGGAAACATCAGGTCCCACCTCAAAACACCCAGCTCCAGAAAAGTGTCTAGGTTCCTGCAGGCTCCACACTCTAGCCTCCTGCCACACTCATGAGAGCTGCACTTACATGCCACTGATTACCATTTGGGTACTGGGGCACAGAGCTCCAATCTCAGACTTTCAGAAGCCTGGAATCCACAGGATCAGCCCAGTGACACTGCTTCAAGGAGAAATCTGTCTCCCTAGCCAAACGGACTATACCTCTGGGCTCAGTGCTTCTTCAAGATGTATGTGCCCAGCAAACACAGTGTGATAGCAACAGCATTAGCAGCTCACTAATTTCAGAACAAGAAAGACAGAAACAGGGCAGCTGCCTTCAGGACTTCTCCTGGTGAGAGGAGAGCCCCCCTGACTAACAATGACCAAAGTTACCACAGAGGCCCATATGCCTGAGGAGAGCTGTGGCAATTCTTCAGAGCACTGGCCATTTAGTGACCATGCCCAAAAAGCTGAGGAGGCCTCCTTTCAGGAAGAACCATCTTCCTACCAAGGGGATTCTCTCTACCACAGGATACCAGCAGGCACCAGAAACAAACAGCCAACATCTGAGGCAACTATATGGGTAGAGGGCAGCAAAAATAAAATAAAATAACAAAAGCCAAAGCAATATGGTACCTCCAGAATCCAGTTATCCAGGGGCAGGTAGCACTGGACACTCTATCATGAGTGAAGTTGAAGCTGACCTTTCAGCTATGCTTATGAAGAAGATTATGGAGGAAACAAATAAAATGCATAAGGAAATAGAGGAAGATAAAGTCAAACAAATTATGGCTATCAAAAACAATTCAGGAAAATTAAGCTAAAAAGTTTGTGGCCTTTAGAGATGAAATAATTAAATCACTAAAAGAAATAAAAGAAACAGAAGAATGTTCAAACAAACAGGTGAAGGAATTGAAGGAAAAACAGGAAAATACAGTCAGACTGATGACAGAAATGAACAAAACAGTTCAAGATCTGAAGATAGAATTGGAAAGATTAAAGTAAACACAAATGGAGGAAATCATGAAGAGGAAAAATTTATGGAAGAAAAGAGGAACTGCAGAAGTAAATATAACCAATAGACTGCAAGAGATGGAAGTAAGAAGCTCAGGTGTGGAAGATACAATGGAAGAAATCAATGTATCCATCAAAGAAAATCACAATTGTATAAAATTCCTGAAATAAGAAAAAGTCCATGAAATCCAAACAACATGAAAAGACAAAACCTAAAAAATAATAGGAATAGTGGAAAAAGAAGATTCCCATCTCCAAGGCCCAGAAAATATTTTCAACAAAATCATAGAAATTTCCCCAATTTAAAGGAGAGGCCTATAAGCATACAAGAGGCCTATAGACCACCTAATAAATTAGACTAGAAAGGAATATCCTCCTGCCACATAACAATCAAAACAGTAAGTATACAGAACAAAGAAAAAATACTAAATGCTGCAAGAGAAAAAGCCCTAGTAACAAATAATGGCAAACCCACGATAATCACACCTGACTTCTCAACAAAGACTATGAAAGCCAGAAGGGCCTGGACAGATATCATACAGACCCTAAGAGAACACAGATGTCAGCCCAGGTTACTATATCCAGCAAAACTCTCAGTCCTCATAGATGGAGAAAACAAGATATTCAGTTACAAAAACCAATTTAAACAATGCCTGCCCACAAATCCAGCATTACAGAAGATACTAGAGGAAAAAATACAACCCAAGAAAACTAACAACATTCAGGAAAACACAGGAAATAAATAACATGGCTAAAACAAAACAAAAGTAGCCAAGTACACAAACACCCTTCCACAACCAACAGCAAAATCAAAGCATCTAATAACCACTGGTCATTAATCTCCCTCAACATCAGTGGACTCAATTCCCCAATAGAAAGACATAGACTAACTGAATGGATGTATAAACAAGACTAAATAATCTCTTGCATACAAGAAACAAACATAAGTCACAAAGATACATATTACCTGAGAGTAAAGGGCTGGAGGACAGTTTACCAAGCAAATGGACCCAAGAAGCAAGCAGGAGTAACATTCTAATATCTAGCAAAATAGACTTTCAACCAAAATTAATCCAAAGACATTAGGAAAGTCATTTCATACTCATCACAGAAAAATCTAACCAAGAAGACATCACACTTCTGAACATCTATGCCACAAATGCAAAAGCACCCACATTTGTAAAAGAAACATTAATAAAATTGAAACCACAAAGAGATCCCACACATTAATAGGAGCAGACTTCAACACCTCACTCTCAACAAAGGACAGGTCAACAAAATACAAATTAAACAAAGAAAAAAATATTGTAACAGATGTCATGGATCAAATGGAATTAATAGACATCTACAGAAACGTTCAACCAAACACAAAAGAATGTACCTACTTCTCAGCACCGAGGGGGACCTTCTTCAAAATATACCATATAGTTGGTCACAAAGCAAGCCTCAACAGATACAAAAGGATTGAAATAATCCCTTGTATACTATCTGACCGCCATGGACTAAAGCTAGATCTCAACAACAACAGAAATACACACATGAAAAATGAAAAACTCGCTAGTCAATGACACCTGGGTCATGGAGGAAATAAAGAAAGAAATAAAAGTCTTCCTAGAATTCAATGAAAATGAAGGCACAACATACCCAAACTTAGGGGAAACAATAAAAGCACTACTAAAAGAAAAGTTCATAGCATTAAGTGCCTTCAGGAAGAAATTAGAAATATCTCATTCAAGCACCTTAATAGCTCATCTGATAGCCCTGGGGGTGGCGGGGGCATACAGAAACAAACACTACAAAGGAGAGTAGACAGCTGGACATAATCAAATTCTAGGCTGAAATCAATAAACTAGAAACTAATAAAAAATTCAAAGAATCAACGAAACCAAGAGATGGTTCTTTGAGAAAATCAACAAAATAAACACTTAGCTAAACTAACTGAAAGGCAGAGAGACACTATCCAAATAAACAAAATCAGAAATGAACAGGGGGACATAACAACAGATACTGAGAAATTCAAACAATCATTTGGTCTTGCTTCAAAAGCCTATATGGCACAAAATTTGAAAATCAAAATGAAATGTACTATTTGCTTGATTGATTCCACTTATGAAAACTGAATCAACACCAGGTAAATCAATTAAATAACCCTATAATCCCTAAGAAAATAGAAGCTGTCATCAAAAGTCTCCCATCCAAAAGTAGCCCAGGGCCAACTGGTTTCAGGGTAGAATTCTACCAGACCATCAAAAAATAGCTAACACCAATTCCCTTCAAACTATTCTACAAAATAGAAACAGAAGGAACATTACTAAACTCATTGTATTAAGCCACAGTAACCTTAATACCTAAACCTCACAAAGACCCAACAAAGAAAGTGGATTTCAGACCAATCTCCTTTACAAACATTGATGTAATAATACTCAAGAAAATTCTTGCAAACAGAATATAAGAATACATCAATGATATCATCCACTATGACCAAGTAGCCTACATCCCAGGTGTGGAGGGGTGGTTCAATATACAGAAACACATCAACATAATACACCATATAAACAAACTGAAAGAAAAAAAGACACATGATAATCTCAAGATGATGAAAAAGCATTTGATAAAATCCAACATTAATTTATGTTTAAAGACCTAGAGAGATCAGGGATACAAGGCACTTACCTAAACATAGTAAAGCAAATATATAGCAAACTTAAAGCCAACATCAAACTAAACGGAGAGAAACTTAAATCAATCCCACTGAAATCAGGGACAAGGCAAGGCTGCCCACTTTCTCCGTATCTCTTCAACATAGTTCTTGAAGTCTTTGCTAGAGCAATAAGATAATTAAAGGAGATCAAGTTGATTTGGTTTGCAAAGGAAAAAGTCGGTGTCACTATTTGTAGATGATATGATAGTATATATGAGTGGCCCCCAAACTTCTACTAGAGATCTCCTATAGCTGATAAATATCGTCAGCCAAGTTGCTGGATACAAAATTAACTAAAAAAAATCAGTAGCCCTCCTATATACAAAAGACAAATGGGCTGAGAAAGAAATTAAGGAAACAACACCCTTCACAATAGCCACAAATAACATAAGGTACCTCGGAGTAACCCTAACCAAGGAAGTCAAAGACTTGTATGAAAAAAAATCAAGTCTCTGAAGAAAGAATTAGAAGAAGATATCAGAAGATGGAAAGATCTCACATGCTCATGGCTTGGCAGGATTAACATAGTAAAAACGGCCATCTTACCAAAAGCAATCTACACATTCAATGCAATTCCAATCAAATTACCAACACAATTCTTTACAGAACATGAAAGAAAAATTCTCAATTTCATTTGGAATAACAAGAAACCCAGAATCTATAAAACAATTCTATACATCAAAAGATCTTCTGGAGGCATCTCCATACCTGATCACTTCTCAGTTTGTTTTACCTTCTTATTGACTGTTTTCATATCTCTCCCTCCTCCAAGAAAGCTTTCCTGATGCATCTTCTGGTCTTAGACAACATTTCATCCTTCATTACTCTGTGAGAGTAAAGCATCAAATAAACATTTACTCTGTTGTATATCATGGAAAATCATGACCACGAATTAAATAAATTTTCCACTTCACCACACAGTGAACGCTTGAGAAAGACTGTGGTTCTTATCTCTCTTTGCCTGCAACACCAAGGGCTGAGTCTAGCCTAGGATGAAAACTAGCAAAAAGTTCTGGGTTAAAAGAAAGAGTCTATGTGGACCAACCTCATACTGTAGAATATTCTTAAAGATGACAGCTGTTCTAATGTCTGTTGGCAATTATTAAGAAGAACATACTGCCTCTGCCTCATACAAATCCTTTAGCAATGGAAGTAAGTAGTATAACTTAGAGATAAAATGAGGAAGTTTTTGATGGCATCATTCATGTGTTGGTATTTGACAGAGATCTACATAGTTCAAATGGACTACTTACATTAAGTGTTTTAATTCACCATAATAATTTAGAGTACATTAAGTATAATTGAGATAATATTCAATACACAGTCCACTTTGTAAATAAATTGACTGTAAATGGCTATTAAACAGGCATTCTCAGAACCAACTGAAGCTAAAGCAAGTATAGCCAAGCAAATCAATGCAAGTTCATCTTTCAGGGTCAGCTGGCTGAGTTTTGGACTAGTGATGAATGCCTTGACTAGAAAGATGAAATGCTGAAATGCCAGCCAGTCTTCTGACAGCTACAGATGGTGCCAATTACTGCCAGTTGAACCTGTCCTGCTGTGAGCCTAAGATATCTGATTTGTGGCCACAGGAAAATGAAAAAGAGGCCTTCCAGCTGGGCTTGTCACTTGTCCTTTATTGCTCTTTAACCAAAATTGTAATGAAGTGTGGATATTTTCCTCCTCCTCCTCCTCCTCCTCCTCCTCCTCCTCCTCCTCCTCCTCCTCTTCTTCTTCTTCTTCTTCTGCTTCTTCATTTTGGTGATGTTAGCTGGTGACATTGAACATGAGATGGAAGCAATGTTACTCTTGTTAATTTCAGAATCATGCTAATTGCCAAGTATATTCCAGAGAAGTGGGAATAGGTCACTAGCAAGTGGCCAGTTTTGTTTTTCACACCCCATTTCTAGTATGCAAGCTGGAATATAAATAAAAGATAAAAAATGAAAATATGTGATTTTCATTGAGCTATGTATACACAAACATGTATAATGTATCATTTGTGAGAATGATCATTGTACTTCTGTCCTGTGGAAGACTTTGGATATCGGGTCCTTCTGTTTTTAAGCTCTAGAAACAACTGTTTCCAGGCACATATTTGAAGTCTAATAGTCAATTATACTACATTCCTCCCTTCCTCTGCGTGTCTCTACTTTAGAATCATCATCCCAAAATGAAACATGGGCATCTGCATCTTCACTATAAGACTAATAAAGTAAAATTTAAATTGTTTTCATTATTCTAACTTGTGTGTTAATATTTATGCATGTGTACTGGTTCATGTGTGGAGATCAGGGGACACCTGTAAGGAGTCAGCTCTCTCTACCATGTAGGGATCAAATTCAGGTCATCAACCTTGGCATCAAATTCTATTATACACAGAGCCAAATTCTCAGCTCAGAATCCAAAAGATAGTAGCATTATCAATATTAACTTTAGTCACAATATTTTATGTTTTATAATTATTGTATACTAATAATATAAATAATATTATATTTTTAATATAGGCATGCAATGTACTTTGATCTTATTTATCCCTCCTGTCTCCCTCTCTATTTAATATTTATTTATTTACTTATCTATTTATTTATTGCAATGTATTCACTTTGTATCACAGCTGTAGCCACCTCTCTTGTCTCCTCCCAGTCCCACCCAGCCTGCCTCTTCTCTTATGTCCTTCCCCTAGTCCACTGATAGGGGAAGACCCCCCTTCTTCTATCTGACCCTAGCCTATCAGGTCTCATCAGAACTGGATGTATCATCTACCTCTGTGGCCTAGAAAGGCTGCATGGCTCAGGGGGAGAACCAGCCACTGTGTTCATGTCAGAGACCGACCCTACTACCCTTACTAGGTTATCCACTTGGAAACTGAACAGCCTATGGACTTCATCTGAGCAGGAGAGCTAGGTCCTCTCCATGCATGTTTTTTATTAGAGTATCAGTCTCTGCCGCCCACACTGTGCCCAGGATTTTTGGCTGTTGGTCTCCTTGTTGAGTTCCTGTCCACTCCAGGTCTTTCTATTTCCCCCTTCTTTCATAAACTTCCATGCACTCTGCCCCAAGTTTACCTATGAGTCTCAGTCTCTTCTTCAATACACTGACAGAGTTTTTCAGAGGTCCCCAGTGGAAGGCTCCTCTCCTGTTCCCTGTCTTTTCTAATTTCCAAAATCTATCCTGTTTGCTTTTCTGAATGAAGATTAAACATCTTCCCTAGGGTCGTCCTCCTTCTTTAGCTGCTGTAAAGCAAAGGACACTGTCCTAAGAATGAAACGACAGCCTACAGATTGGGAAAGGATCTTCACCAACCTTATATCTGACAGAGGGCTAATATCAAGTAAATATACAGAACTAAAGAAGTTAAAGAGCAAAAAACCAAGTAATCCAATTAAAAAATGGAGTACAGAGCTAAACAAAGAATTCTCAATAGAAGAATATCGAATGGCAGAGAAACACTTAAAGAAATGCTCAACCTCATTAGCCA
>REGO01000614.1:75546-87233 GCA_010120015.1 Rhombomys opimus
TGATAAAACAGGATCAGATGAATGGGGGGAGGTCCCCCCCTATCAGTGGACTTGGAAAGGGGCACAGTAGTGATGAGGGAGGGACTGGGAGGGAACGAGGGTTCGGGGCACGGCTAGGATACAGAATTAATAAAATGTAACTGATAAAAAATAAAAAAAAATAAAAAAAAATTTTCAAGAGCTGTGAACGTGAAGCCTACTTGTAGTAAGGATGCCAGAATATTTCAGATACCACAATCATGGGATAAGTATCAAGGAAAGCTAGAAGCACAGAGTGTATCTGGACAAGAGGGAGGTCCTATGTGCTCTAAACTACAAAGCTAAAGGGGAGTGTATATCTCAGGCTACTGAATTTCATTAAAGATCCATGTAATGTACACAGAACTCAAGGACTGAGTTTCTGTCCTGCTGCTTTTCAGTCTTCCTTTGGCCCAGCCTTTCCTTATTATTCCTCATTTTGTACCATTTTAAGTGTGGGCATTTATTCTGTGACACTGTAGTATGTCTTTTTAAACATCATTTATTTATTTATTATAATTTATTCACTTTGTATCCCTTCTGCAGCCCCCTCCTTCTTTTCCTCCTAGTCCTACCCACCCTCCCTCTTTTCCCCCTATGCCATTTCCCTAGTCCCCTGATAGGGGAGGACCTCCTCCCCTTAAAAATTCAGTTAGGAGAATGCCGTTAAGTCTCAGAAGAGACTGAACTTTTAAATAGTGTTTTAAATATTAAATACTATGGTGACTTTTAAAATTGTACTGAATTCATTTTGCACAATGAGACGGCCACTACCCTTCGAGATCCAAGAGGGTAGAACTATGAGTTAAAAGTGATATATTTGGGTGTTAAGTTGACAAGGAATGGACTCATTATAGTCCTGGTTGTTAATTTAGTGGCATTTAAAATAATCTTGCTCACAGAACTGTTAAGATGTCTATGAGGGTATTATCAGAAAATTATCATTAATTTGGAATGACTCACTCTGAGTGTATGCAGTTCCATTCCTTGAGCTATGCTCAGTGATTGAATAAAAAGAAGGAAGGTGGCTAAAAACTAACATTCCTCTGTCTTCTTTTCTACTATAGATACAATGTTATCAGCTGCCTCTTGTTCCTTTCACTTTAGTCACAGCTGTTTACAAAGGTTTCACATACATTTTCATTCAAGCTGAGCTAAATAAACCCATCTTCTTTGGTATGATTTTGTCTGATGCTTCTCACAACCACCAAAAAGTAACTAACACAGACGGGTTAGGAGCTTTTCAGGTGAAGGGTGATCTGGGCCTGAAAGGAGCATCAAAATAATTATCCAGGGTATCTAATCAATGCTGAAAGTGATCTTGCTATCGCACATAAATAGGGAGGAGGCACTTACCTCAGCTCTTATTTGCTTGTCCTGGCCAGATAATTGTTTCAGCTCTACCTTTGCTTTAGCTATGTCACAGTCATTGTATGGTTTGCATAAAATGCCTGATGTCTATGGGCTTCATTTTAACCAACTGAAAAGAACCGTAATAATTCTTGTTACCAGTGGTAATTGCCTCATAAGAATGCTTTATGCATTTGTGTAATTACTAGCATATTCTTGACATGAGATGATCATTAATAACATTCCTAATATTTGTCTTAATGTGCTTTAAGATATTCTAGAAAGTCAACCTGTTGAATTGCTAAATATTTTAAATAAAAATAGAATTTTAAATACAAATAATAAATTGGCAACAATTACTAGTACCTTCATTTTGTAAGGAATCTTCTCTGATCCATTTTCAGTTTAATTCATAAAACTTCATTTTATAGAACAACTACAATCTCCAAAGTAGTTTTAGCAAACTTGATAGAAGTTTACAATGAATTAGGAGATGTCTCCATCAACTCGTCGCTTGTCCTTATAAGTAAGGGCTTTCTATCCATCTTTAGCTGGTAGTTGAAGATAAGAAATAAGTGAATTTAGAATTATCCTTTATTCATGGCTCATGGGCTTAATGAAAAAAGCCTGCTTAGTATTTTCAGAGTGATGATAAAAACATAAAAGAATAAATGTCTTTGGCAAGTGAACTCATGCTTTTGTAAAAGACAAAATAGAAGAGTTGAATTCACAAGAGGTTTAGATGGCATTTTGTTTAAGGAAAGCATTCTGCACATTCCTTTATCTCACACCAAATAAGGCAAATGTGTACTTTCATGATGTTCACATGTATTGTTATGTGTTATTGTGGCAGGAAACAAGGCATAACAAACATTTGGTACTAGTTGGTAGCTATTAGTATCGCCTAAAACAACAAAAATGCCCAAAGCCAGAAGTCATACATGTTATGCAATAAGCAAGTGAATAATTGAAACTATTTCTAGGATATGAAACCACTACTTCACTTAGTTCCTTATAGAAAAAATAGCTTTGTGATGGTTGTGTAGCCTCAGGAAGCCAAGTGACAACAGAGAGAAATTCCATTTAGGCTACTAACACCATTATCAGTATTGAAATACTTTAGGAAAAGTATTCCAGTGACAGGAAGCATCTCAACATACAGCCAGGTTCCAGAAGTCTTTATCTAAGGTCAGTGTTTCTCACTGATTACTTCAATAACACCACTGGGAGATACAGCAGTTCCTCAAGTACCCTATTTTTTTTCTGATGCTGGTCCAATTCACAAGTGAACCCACAAAGTAGTTTGTCAGATGCCTTGTACAGCATCAGCAGAATAGAGCTTTGCTGTTAGGTAAAGCACTGTGCCAAGGTATAGACTTCTTATCTGAGTCATCATAAACAGCTGAACCAATATAGTGGTACTTGACTTCCCATAAATGGATAGTTTTTAAAGGAATGTATTCTTTGTTTGAAATATATAAAGTGCTGATTATTTGAAACTATTTCTTTGGGAAGAAGACTGTAGTGTGGTCAGAGAATACACTATTATTTAGGTTAATTACCTGTTGGTAGAGGCATGAAGAATTCTATAACCCTGCAGCCCACTATTCTATTTAAGTAACACTCAGTGACATATTTCTGGCTTCCTTTTCTTCATATATAAATAGTACTAGGTGAAAACTATTTGATATTTGGTCAACAAGTTATCACTGACTCTGATTTTGAGATGTAATTAGTCTTCCATCACTGGCTGTGGTCATCTGAAATAATTATGATAATTAGTAAGCATTAGACCTGTGAGGTTATGTCTGAAGGTAAGATTCATTGTTTTGTCCCATTAATGAACTGCACAGAATAAATTAATAAAATACCTAATTTTTACTACTCATGCAGCATATTGCTTGCCTGCTTCATATTATCTCTCAAAAGCATTTGGTTGTGGATGAGTGAATTTGTCATTTATTTTTCATTAAAATATTTGAGATACAATATTCATGTCCTCAACACTGTCATCTTAGGAACTAAATGTTTTAGGATTTTCTAACCTAAAACATTCTGTCTATTTATCCCTCTGTACTTGTTTTGTGCAATCACCCATGTCTTTGATAAATACTAGAATTGATCCCTTACACATCATAAATACTGCAAGTACTCTGGATTTCTACTATCCTTGACATGGATTTTATAACTGTAATGAAAAAGAAGGGGTAAAAAATACTGTTAACTAATAATATTTTACCATATGTAAGCAAAGCTGATGCTATGATTCCTGTACCTTCATGATTTGTGTCTGTCTGTAGGACTTATTTGATTCCTTCAAAGTGTTGCCAGTTACTTACCATCTCATTGATGTACACTTTATCAAAATATATAATTAATACATGGAAATTGTAGTTTTCAGGAAGTCTCAATAAGCATAGTTAAATACCTAATCTGACAGTTGGCTTGACCAAATGTTAGTTTGCTTGAGGGAGATACAACTAGGCCATTTTATGTAGTACATGGCCTATATATGACTAACATCTACCCAAGATATATTCATGTCATGGTCTGTGTTCCAACAAAAGATCTCTTCTCAGATAGACTTTTGAATTACTTTGCAGAGCATGTTGTGGTACCAAAATATAAGGATAGAACATGTACTGTGGCCTCTGCTCAAACAGTGAGTACATTCTAGGACAGTTTTGATATAGAGAAGACGGTATGTGGTTTTCTCCATGCTTCCTTTGCTTTTAGTGCTGTCTACCATTTTCATTCTTGCAGCAGACTCTGATATAGCTCTTGCCCTTGAGCTGTTATATGATTGCAGCCATGAAAATCAGTCCATAATTTGGGGACTAGAACCAAAAGACAGTAGTAGGAGACTAGTCATTGGACACACACATGTGCACACACATACACACACACACACACACACACACACACTTTTCAAATTTCTGCCTCAATGTTGGCAAATGATAGGATCCAATTCCCCACCATATCCATTAAACAATAAGGGAAGCAAAAAAAAATATCTTCCATAGGCCTTCTGAATTTCTATAGTTATATGCTTTTAGTGAGTTTGAATATTTTCAGACAAATAGATGGAGAACTGGAAAACTCTGGAATATCATCTAGCATATTTGAAAAGGAATAAATTTAGGTCTGTGAAGGAGACTGTTACTGTTTACAAAGTCATATAGCAAGCAAGTGTAAAAGAACCTGACCATGATGAAAATAGGGTCTTCCTGCAATTGAAATAAGTTTCCCACAGCTACTTAGATCGCAGGTTAGGTAAGAATGAGCATTTGAGTTTTACAGAACCTAACCAATTATGTTAACATGTGTTGCATGGGATTACCTACATCTTAGATATTAAAGCAAGCCATAACATGCTATCTTTGAGGTCAGTAAAACTGAAGACATACAAAAAGTCCCCCCCCCAAGAATTACTACAGAAATGTTATCTCAGAGCTTTCTCTGCACAATTCTGTCTAAAGGTATATATGTTTATGTTTATACACATATTGCTTTTCTTTACTTATATAATCCATCGAACATCGGCTTTTCAGAATTTAGACATCATGAGAATGATTACTTCTTTTTGATTAATTTTTATTAGGGCACATTGAGAATATATTGATGATAAAGAACTTGGGCCAAACAGTTACTAAATTGTATAGTCTATAATTCTTGGACAGGTCAAAGAATTAGAATATCTGAAAGTAATAGATTTTTTCCAGTGACTCCATATTTTACACTTACATAACAAATTCAGTGTATATTTTTATTGTACAAATAAGTGAGAAATGCAAGTAAATGTTATCTATTAATATATATGATATGAATTTAATAAGCTCACCACATATATTTTAAGCCATTAAATCAAGTGTTCTATTGTCAATCTTTTATGGATTACAATAGAAACTACCACTCAACAATGTTTACACAAAAACTTTTTTGTAAGAAACCGGTTCATGCCCCTGGCAATGGGCAAGTCGACACCTTAATGGTGATGTTTTTCTTATATCAGCCGGGGCAGAGCAGATGGCAATCTTTTGGTGGCCAAAGCTGTCTTACATCTAGGACTCATAAAAATTCAATTCAATCAAATCCAGGCAGAACAGCACAAAAGGAGAAAGACATATCTACATACTACCAAGCCACCCATGGACCTACCTGCCTTCTAGCAAATGGCACAGGTGAGCCATAAACACTGCTTGCTGTCATGCCACTTAGCACAGAAGGAGGGCAGCCTGCAGACCAAGCCACCAGAAATCTATATCATCTGTGAACAGTTGTGATACATTAAAGGGCCAGTCCGGCTGTCCCAAATCTAGAGGATCCCCATGACACAGGGAAATGACAGGATAACCAGGAGAAGTCCCTGTGAGGATCCAGTATTGATGGCCTTACAAAAGCCAGAGATCTCAAAACAGACGAATGATGAATTGCAATGAACATTTGCAAGTCAAGATGTGTGGACAGAGGGAAATACCATCGAACACATTGTGACATAATATTGCTTCCATGACGAGATCTTTTCTATGCTTTGTTGTTGTTTATTCGTGTGTTTGTTTTATTTGGGAGGGGTTGCAAGGGTATGATCGGATATAAGAGGACAGGGGGACTGGGAAATGATGGAAACGTACAAAGAGTCAATAAAAATTCACGGAAAACTAGAAGAGAACAGAAATTGGTGGGGAGCCATCTCTGAGACAGGGGAGGCTCCTAGGAGTCTAAAGTAGTGACACTAGCTGAAACCTCTAGAAGTGGACAATATGGAGAATGAAGTCACCTCTCACCATTTCATGTAGCCAGGGACAACATCTAATGGAGGGGCAAGACATCAACCTACCCATAAAACCTTTGACCCAACATTTCCCTTACCTTCATGATAGGTACGGATACATAGGGATAAATGTAGAGTAGACATTAAAGGAATGGCAAATCAATTATTACTGGTCCAACCTGAAATCCACCCTATGGGAGAGAGCCAGCCTTTGACATTATTAATGATACTCTGACATATTTGCAGAGAGGAGCCTAGAATAACTGTCTTCTAAAAGGCTTCTTCCAGCAGCTGATGGAAATAGAGGCAGAGATCCACAACCAAAGAATTGGCTAAGCTTGGAGAGTTCTGTGGAAGAGTTGGAGGAAGTATAGTGGGAGCCAGAGGGTTCAAGGAGACGACAAGAAGACCTACAGAGTAAACTAATCTGGTTCCATTGGGACTCATAGCTATTGAACCACCAACCAAAGAGCATTCATGAACTAGATACAAATCAACTGCATATGTAGCAAATGTGCAGCATGGTTAACATGTGGGTCCCCTTACAAGGGGAGTAAGGGCTGTCTCAGACTCTGTTGCTGGCGACTATATCCCCTTTCCCTAGCTGGGCTACCTTGTCTGGTCTCAGTAAGAGAGGATGCACTTAATCTTGTTGTTACTTGAGGTGCCAGAGTGGGCTGGTATCCTTGGAAGCCCCCATTGCTTTGAGAAGAAGGAGAAGTGGGGTGGGGTCTAAAAATAATTCTTTTTTTATTAATTATACTTTATTCATTTTGTATCCCCCCATAAGCCCCTCCCTCCTCCCCTGCCCATCCCACCCTCCTTCCCCTTTCTGCATGCATGCACTCCCCAAGTCCACTGATAGGGAAGGTTCTCCTCTCATTTCTGATCTTAGTCTATCAGTTCTCATCAAAAGTGGCTGCATTGTCCTCTACTGTGGCCTGGTAAGGCTGCTCCCCCCTCAGGGGGAGGTCATCAAAGAACAGGCCAATCAGATTATGTCAGAGGCAGTCCCTCTTCCAATTTCTATGTAACCCACTTGGACACTGAACTGCCATGGGCTACATCTGTGCAGGGGTTCTAGGTTATCTCCATGAATAGTCCCTGGTTGGAGTATGAGTCTCGGGAAGTTCCCTGTGTTCAAATTTTCTTGTTCTGTTGCTGTCCATGTGGAGACCAGGTCCTCTCCAGCTCTTACTATTTCCCACTTTTTACATAAAATTCCATTCACTCTGCCCGACAGTTGGCCAACAGGCTCAGCATCTGCTTTCACAGTCTGCATGGCAGAGGCTTTCAAAGGCCCTCTGTGGCAGGGTCCGAGGTTGTTTCCTGTTTTCTTTTTTTTCTGCTGTCCATCGTCTTTGACTTTCAGGATGGGGATTGAGCATTTAGTTAGGGTCCTCTCTTTTGCTTAGTATGTTTACATATACAGATTTTAGTGGGTTTGTCCTATGTTGTATGTCTATATGAGTGAGTATATACCATGTGTGTCTTTTTGCTTCTGGGATAACTCACTCAGGATGATCCTTTCCAGGTCCCACCATTTACCTGCAAATTTCATGATTTCCTTATTTTTCATTGCTGAGTAATATTCCATTGTACAGATGTACCACAGTTTCTGCATCCATTCCTCAGTTGAGGGGCATCTGGGTTGTTTCCAGCTTCTGGCTATTACAAATAAAGCTGCTACAAACATGGTTGAGCAAATGTCCTTTTTGTGTACTTGAGCCTCTTTTGGATATATGCCCAGGAGTGGTGTTACTGGATCTTTGGGAATTGCTATTCCTAGTTGTCTGAGAAAGCGCCAGATTGATTTCCAGAGTGGTTGTACAAGTTTACATTCCCACCAGCAGTGGAGAAGGGTTCCCCTTTCTCCACAACCTCTCCAGCATGTGTTGTCACTTAAGTTTTTGATCTTGGCCATTCTCATGGGTGTAAGGTGAAATGTCAGGGTCGTTTTGATTTACATCTCCCTAATGGCTAATGAGGTTGATCATTTCTTTAAGTGCTTCTCTGCCATTCAATATTCCTCTACACAGAATTCTCTGTTTAGCTCTGTACCCCATTTTTTAAGTGTATTACTTTGTTTGTTGCTTTTCAGCTTCTTTAGTTCTTTATATATACTGGATATGAGTCCTCTGTCAGATAAAGGGTTGGTGAAGATTCTTTCCCAATCTGTAGGCAGTCGCTTTGTTTTGATGACGGTATCCTTTGCTTTGCAGAAGCTTTTCAGTTTCATGAGGTCCCATTTATTGATTGTTGCTCTTAGAGCCTGTGCTGTTGGTGTTCTGTTCAGGAAGTTTTTTCCTGTACCAATGAGTTCTAGGGTATTCCCCATTTTTTTTTTTTCTAGCCGATTTAATGTGTCTGGTTTTATGTTGAGGTCTTTGATCCACTTGGACTTCAGTTTTGTGCAGGGTGATAAGTATGGATTTATTTGCATTTTTCTACATGTAGACATCCAGTGAGACCAGCACCATTTGTTGACGATGCTATCTTTTTTCCATTGTATGGTTTTGGCATCTTTGTCAAAGATCAGGTGTCTGTAAGTGTGTGGGAAAATAACCTTTCAGTTTACTTCTAGATGCATGTATGTGTAGGCAGAAGATAAAAATTGATATCAATCTTGTAATGTTTTCTTGCCTTTGGTTTCCCTCCTAAAACATGAGCATTTCCCCATATTTTAGGTACCCTTCAGAATGAAAAAAATTAAAATCCCAGTACCTTCCTCCAGATCATGCCATCTTTTTTCATAAAGTTCATTTATCACAGGTGACTCTCCAAAGTGAAAAAAAATTATACATGCACACCCTCTAAGAACCATCTATAATGCAATTATACTGGATTGTTGGGGTTCCAAAATATAGCTTTATTTTAATTTTTGTTTCTCTGTATTGTTTTGTTCCAAATCCAAAGAGGGAAACTATTTAAAACAAAATTTCTTTATGCATAGGGATTTTAGTTGGCCCTGCTTCTGTTTCTAATTGTAGTCTTGTCCTGATCTTGTCTCATATAGTTTCCTTCATATATATATATATTTGTGTGTGGTGTGTGTGTGTGTGTGTGTGTGTGTGTGTGTGTGTATGAGTGTTCACCTGCACATACATCTCTCTACCACATGAATGAACAGTACCCACAGAAACCAGAAGAGGGCAACATGTCTTTTAGGACTGGAGTTACAGACAGTTGTAAATCTCATTGTAGGTTTTTGCAATCAAACCAAACTGATTTTCCATACCAAGGTCCTCTGGAAAATCAGTCAGGGCTCGTAACCACCTCTTTAGCCCTTCTATAGTTTGATTTCTTTCTGTAGAATTGGAACAGTACTCACTGAAGAAGGAAGAATTTAAGGACAAGTTAAAATCACATAATACCAAGAGCTTTGACTGAAAATGCACATAACATACTGGCATTTCCCACAGGGATTCTACAATTGTTTATGGGGTAAGGACTTTTGTACCTGGCTCAATGTTTTCCTTATGTAGAACTGTCAGTAGCTTACTCTTCTGATAATTATTCTCTTGTACAGATCCTTTGGTAAATCAAGGGTGATCAAATACTTCAAGGTTTCCATCTTGCTTTGGTTCAATTTTTATGTAACTATGAACTAAGTCTTTTCCTCTCTTGCTACATATCTAAAATGAAGAGGTTGAACTTGCTGACATCTTTTGCTTACTGTTCTACTACTTTGCAGTGACACTATGATCAAGCAACTCTTATAGAATGAAGCATTTAATTGAGACTGGCTCATAGTTTTCAGAGGGTTACTCCATTATCATGATGGCATGAAGCATGGCAAGATCCAAGAAAGCATGGTCCTGAAGAAGTAGCTGAGAGCTACTTATCCTTATTAGAAGGAAGCAGGCAAGAGAGAGGGGAGTAAAGATAAGGGAGAGAGAGAGACTGGGCTTGGATTCGAATTCTGAAACCTTAAAGCCACCCCAGTGACAAACCTCCAACAAAGACACACCTATTCCAACATGGACACACCTTCTAATCTGACCAAATAGTTCAACTGGAGGCTAAACATACAAACATATGAGCCTCTGGAAGCATTCTTACTTAAACCACCACATGACCTTATTTGTATTATATCTAAATTTATGATTCTTTTATAATTTTCTGTTTAGTATATGATAAGACACGAGTCCTCCAGTAAAACTACAATTATAAGATTGGCAAACAAAAAGATATTATTTCCATGAGTTCTTATTCCATTCTCCTTGTTAGCCTCAGAATTATTTGACATAGTCCAGAGTTAACTGAGTGAGTATCTTTTGCGAGGTTGCTTTAGTCAGACAGACTAAAGGTATGTCTGTGTGGTATGTCTGTGTGGCTCTTTTTTTGTTTGTCATTTGAGTAGGAGGGCCCAGATCACTGTGAGTGATATTGTCCAGAGGCAATGGGTCTAGAGCTATATAAGAAAATTATCTGAGCAGAAGCTAGATAGCACAAAAAATAACTCGTGTTCCTACATGGTGTCTGTCGTCTGCTTCAGTGCCTGATAGAGCTCCCTAAATTCCCTCAGTGACGGATTGTGACATAAATATATCAGCCAAATAAATATTTTCCTCACAAATATGATTTTGGTCATGGTGTTTACCATAGCAATAGAAAGCAAACTAGAGCATCCTTCTACCTAAACTCAAGAGTTATCTTAGAAACCAGTCACTTCTTGATATCTTGAAAACATTATTATATTCATGAGGCAATTTTATTTGTTTGTTTGTTCATTAGGTTTACATCCCAATGGTACCCTTCTCTCTCATATCCTCTCAGTTCTACTGCTCCATACTACTTCATTCTTCCCCATACACTCTCCTCCCCTTAGAAAAGGTACTTTTTCCCACTCCCCGCTTATGCATCCCAGCACATCAAGTTGTATGTGAACACATACAACTGAACACATCCTTTGAGGCAATTTTAAGTGGATCATCAGCATTATATGAGGTCTATTTTATTTGAAATGTCAATTATTTTTAAAAAATGAAACAAAGGTTTTTGCATATTTTTATAAGTCTCTTGATACTTAATCCAGACTTCTTGTGCTTGTGAGTTTTATGTGACTGCAATGATTATTGCCCCTATATCTTTAAAATCTGAGGATTGACAAGCATATTAATATTTCATTGTGCTAAAGACTGATAATCATACTGCTTAACCAAAGAGGAAAAAAATCATAAGCAAGCCAATGTAGCATGTCAATTAAAAAAAAAAAAAGCTAAAAGAAATCTATTAGTTGTGGCAATGCTATAGATAAACACTGAGATGTAGTTTCCTATTTTATGGATATTTCTTAATTAATATTGAACTGTGACAAGCTATTAAATGAACATTGTATATCAGCTCTTGTTTGTGAGATTCTACTTTTTCCCCTGACAATATGGGTTAAAATTTTAACTATCAAGCCTCTTTTAAAATGACCATTTTTTTTTCCTGGGATATGTTTATTTTTATTTTTTTATTTTTATTTTATTTTTATCAGTTACATTTTATTAACTCTGTATCCCAGCCGTGTCCCGAACCCTCATTCCCTCCCAGTCCCTCC